>JABEZY010267517.1:0-10916 GCA_013467495.1 Gossypium gossypioides | reverse complement strand
AAAACCTAGCCATGGAAGCTTGAATTTGGACAAGCTTATTTTGCTCAATTAGGTATGTATTTTTGTCCCGTTTTTAATGATTTCTATGGTTCTGAGATCGTAGTAGCTTAATCTAGCTAGTTTGGGGATTAATTTGCAAAAATGTTAAAGTATTGGGGTTTTTCCATTGATGAATATGCTTGAATTTTGAAGTTTGATTATAGAAAATGAATGGTTGTTGTTAGATAAACAATTTTTGTAAAGAGAATTTTGATGAAATTATCAATTAGGGATTAAATTCAAAAAGATGATAATTTTATGGTAAAATTTGTGAATTTTGTGAAATATATGGGCTGCTATTAATATGTATAAAATCGACTAGGCTTGAGTAAGGACTAAATTGTATAAATTTAATTTTTCGAGCCTAGGGACTAAATTACAAAAGAATTAAAAGTGTAGGGTAAAATGTTAATTTTGCCAAAATTCAATGTTGGATTAAATTGAATGAGAATTATATTGAAATAAGTTAAATTCATTCGTATAGATCTTGTCAGACCTCGTACAGAGTTAGATCGAGGCAAAGAGAATATCTGATTAGTCGCCTTCGTATCTACGGGCAGAGACATGGGCATGTGTCTCAACCGTGTGTGACACATGGCCAGGTGACACGGCCGTGTGTCCCCTGTATCTTTTAAATTGTGCAAGTCAATATAGTCACACGGCCTAGCATTCAGGCGTTTAGCTTGGCCGCGTGGCCCAAGTCAGGGAGTTGCACGGGCAGGGACACGGCCATGTGTCCCTATTTCAAATGTTCACACAGTCTAAAATACGAGCGTGTCTTTTGGATGTATGAGTCATACGGCCTGACCACACGATCTAAGACACGGGCGTGTCTCTTGGCCATGTGAGTCATACGGCCTTGCCACACGGTCGTGTGACCCCTGTAGCTTTGAAAAATTTTAATGTTTTCTGAAAAATTCTTTGAGTACCTAATTTAGTCCCAACTTATTTTTAATGCGTATTTTAGGCCTCAATGGCTCGCATAAGAGACAATATGTTTGATTTCAATTGGTCTTTGACATGAATGTTATATGATATAAAATGTTTGTTTATTTAATCTGTAAACTCCGGTAATACTCCGTGACCCTGTTCCGGCGATGGATATGGGTTAAGGGTATTACAGGGAGTATATGTGGTTTTTTCTAAATGATGATATTTTATCCTATATAGGAGAGATTCTGACCCCGAACTCTCTTGTATACCCTGATGGAGTTATATCAAGTTGGACTTCTAATGGTAATTTCATAATCAAAGCAACCTATGGCATGCTTATAAAAAAACTTGTTAAACCTGCCAGAGGTGAAATGGAAGCTTGTTTGGTCTTTAAATGTCCCACAACGTGTTCTTCATTTTATTTGGTTGGTGTTTAAAGAACGTCTCTTTACTAATAAGGAACATTATAGAAGAGGTTTCTTTGACGAACCTTCATGTAAGCTTTGTGGAAGCGTTGAAGAATCTTGTCTTTACGTGCTCAGAGATTGTTGTCAAGCCAAAGAAGTCTGGAAGCCATTAATTCCTTCAAGGATTTCAAACCAGTTCTTCTCTTCTTCGCTGGAGGTATGGTTATATGCTAATTTAAAATATGCTTTTGATGTTTTTCAATATATAGATTGGCCGTTTCTTTTTAGGATTGTTTTTTGGAGGATTTAGAAACAGTGAAATTTATGTGTGTTCCAATATGTTCGTTTTAACATATTTAGTGTGACCAACTCGTCATCGTGGTCGGCGAAATCCATTAACTAGGGGTAGTTTACTACAAGTGGAACAATGTGAGTCGAAACAGGGATCAAAAATGGGTTCCTCCGCCTACTGGGTTCTTTAAACTAAATACAGATGGTGCCCGTAATCCGAATTTGGGTTTTGCTTGTTCGACAGTAGTGGCACGAGATGAGCAAGGTAGATGGATGTGGGGATTAGGAGGAAATATTGGAAGATGTAGTGTACTACAAGCTGAGCTTTGGGCCATTTATGATAGCCTCCAATTAGCTTGGGAGAATAAATGGGTGAACATTATTATTGAAATAGATTGTGCTTTGGCTATCAAGGGTATCCATGAAGATCATGAAGGACATTCAAATAGAGACTTGATTTTGTGTGTCCAAGAGCTGTGCAAGCGTGAGTGGAGAGTGCTCATAAAGCAAGTACCTCGAGAGGTGAATTCTATTGCTGATACTTTAGCTAACCTAATAAAAGGTTTCCCCTTTGGCACAGGAATTTTTTTTGTGGCTCTTCCTTCAGTTGATGATTCGATACGGATTGATAGATGTTTTCAGTTATCCAATCCGAATCCTATTGTTAGCTCATAATTAATGTTGTTTTTTTCTTGTTACAAAAAAAAAACTTTAGAACACTTTGATAATGGATATTAATTAATAATTGTTTAA
Organism: Gossypium gossypioides; assembly: GCA_013467495.1. Classification (NCBI taxonomy): domain Eukaryota; kingdom Viridiplantae; phylum Streptophyta; class Magnoliopsida; order Malvales; family Malvaceae; genus Gossypium; species Gossypium gossypioides. The sequence goes on along the minus strand of JABEZY010267517.1, from coordinate 8,493 downwards.
AAATATTTAATTTTAAATGTTTAAAAAGGTTCAAATGCAAAGACATCAAAGGAAGCATGAATATATTTGAGGGGAATTTTGCAAAATTTCCCATGATTCTTTGATGTCTTTGCATTTGAAATTTTTTCAAAGGTTGATTTGTAAACTCTTTAAAAAATAAAGAACAACTCCCTCTTATCTTTTTTATGAGCTTCTTTCATGCTCTTTTCTCTTCGTCTATCAAAGTCGTTTTGGAAATACGTTTTCGAGCTCAACATATCCTTCTTCAACAATATCCTAACAACCTTGAGAGCCGAGTAAAAACATCATTTGGATGCTCCAATTTCCATAATTTGTCTTTGTTAATTTTGGGATTTGCGGTTGAATCATGTTTGGCATTGTGACGTTGACGCGAAACTAGCTCAGATACCACTTGTTATAAGCGTAGTGGACAATTAATAATTGAAATAATTTTATTACTCACACAAGTATTACACAATACAAATAGAAATATTGTTTTTCTTCTCAATACACTAGCTACTACTAGTTTTTCTCACTCATGTCAATTTTACAACACTCTTGGGCTTCACCGGATTCCAATCAATTAAATAAGCATTTTTTCAAATTTTTTACTTTTATTTTATGCTTACCATGTGTTTGATAAAATACTTGTTTAGAATTTAAGTTTAATTATGTGCTAAATTGTTTGATGGTTGATTGGTTAGTTATTTGTTAGCTTAAGTTTATGTTTATGTTTGGTTAATTAATTGTTTAATTATATCGAAATACTTAATACGCTAGAATCGATGCCTCTAGTGGAAAATCAAGATAAATGAGAATAAGAGGAGATTTTATCATTAGATAGTTCGATATAATTATGTCGAATAGTAAGGTCGAAAGGAGATCTATATGCCTAGCTGAGACTGAGAGGAGAACCTAAGTGGTATCTTTTAGTCTAAGATGAAACTAAGAGAAGATTCTTAGATAAGAGTGACAAACAATATGCTAGGAGGGTGCTCGATATCTAGTGCTTGGTATCACAATCTTAAAGACAATAGTCAAACTTTAAAATGTATCAGAAAGGTATTGTGATATCCAGGGCTTAGTATCGTGATCTCGAAGACATTAGCTAAACTTCCCAACATGTGGACCAAATTACAAAGTTTTCAAAATAAAATAGAGTTGATATCGCGATATCAAGGGCATGGTATTGCGACAATGGAAACAGACCAGTAAGTCCCTTTTTTTGGAAAAATGCACATTTTTTGTACTTGTAACCTCTCAAACTCGGCCTAGACATTATGGCCAAATCGTGAAGGGCACATGGGACACCTAACCTACGAATCTACCCTATCGTCGGTTGAAAACCTCAGATGCATTCTCTTTTAATTAAAATCACAGTTACCTTTGTTATTTTGGAAAATATTCATTTAATATATCCACTTTCATTTAATCAAGTTAATAACATCAGCGTGGATTTAGGAAAACACGTTTCTTGAAATTGCTTTTGAAAAAACCCTATTAGGCTTATTTGCAGGGGAAAAACAATTTAAAACCCAATTATTAATTTAGCCAAGTGACATGTTCAATCCAATTTCAAAATAATCTTATAAATCAATCTCAAGTATGAAACTATGCATGCATGAAAAATCCCCAAAATAGAAGTAAACCCAAACCACAGTTCAAATAATTTTAAAGTCCAAAACCAAATAAATTTAGGTAACTTCAAATAAAAATTAATAAATTATAAAGATTAAGTATGATTTAAACAAATATCTCTAACAAGAAACTATTTATTATGTTAGGTTTGGCTCCACTCCTTTATTTTTTTATTCATTAATATCCAATACATATTTAATCATCATTTGCAAGTTGATTTTCACATTTAATGGATAGGTCCTAAATGAGTCCTACACATTTGAATTATAATGATCATTGTATTGGATATTAATCGATGAAAATCTAATAGAGTGGATTTTAACCCTTACTAAAATAACTTAACCATTGTTGAAAATCAAACTACACAAGTGAAGTGGTGTCAAGGCAATGGGCACTCCTTCAACCACCAAAAGAAAAATAGTAAATAAACAATACACAATAAGGTTATTTACGCAGATCGATTTCCCTATGTCTATGGAGCCTAATTCAGTAAGAAATGTCCATTCTATTAAACAATTACACAAAGTGAACATACTCAATCACACCCCGTGATAATTTCCCTCAACCTTGTACTTTGAAGACTTGATACTTTCACTACAAAATTAACCCAGTGTGAATTCAGCAAGTAAAACCACAATGTAAAGTTTTACTATTAAAATTACACTCATACAATAAGGTTATCACAAGAACAAATTTAATGTTTAATTCTCTTTGTACATTCACCTATGCAAGTCTCTCAATTATATAGACTTTATTTCGAGACTTGCTTACATATGAAGATCTATATCAATCACTACAAAAAAAAAAGTCATTTATTAACAGTTATATATACTGACGGGCAAAATTCATCGCTGAAACCATACTCTAACAAAGGATGATTACCAGTTAGTATTGTAATAATTTATACTGTCAGATCATGTATCTGTTGGTCTAGCATAGATCTATAGTTATGGATTTTAGAAGTTCATTGGTATAGCTTATATGATATATTGATGGATTTCAAGTAGTCGTATGTATTGCCATAGCTTACGCCTCTTCGGTTCTTTCACAAGGGCAGGCATAGAGTTATTTTAATTCATTTTCCTTTTAACTTATTTTCTCTAAAATTTATTCAATTATTTTCTTCCATTCCAAAATCCATTTCCCAAATAATTAAATGGCACATTTACTCTTGTATTTTCTTCAATTGTAAAATTTCATCACTTATTTTCTTGAAAAATTTTCTTCGTTTAGGTTTGCGTTATGCCATTCTTTTCATGTTCTTCCATGGTTTTTTGAACCCATTATTGTTTAGCCAAGTTTGGAAGAAGCAAGGTTTGTGTTTTTTTATTTTTTTTGAATAGTAGCTCAACCCCGGCTATTATGGATGTTTATAACTTAGATGACGTTGTATCCAAAACTTATCTCTGTTCGCCCATCGCCTTTGAGATCCACAGGAACTTTCGAATTACTAACCCTAAGGTCTACCCCTCTTTTCTCCAGTTTAGATGCTTGTAATCCTTTTAATATATTCTTTGTATTTGTTAATTTGGGGGAAATCATTTTTGCTTCAATTTAGCAAAATATTGCCTTGCTTCTATTTTGTGTCTAGATTCATTTTAAAATTTGTGTTTTAAGAATGAAAGAATTAAAAATATAAATTTTCTAATAAATGTATCGTTAGTTTTATATAAAAGAAAAAAAGAATTTCAAATGATTTACTCTATTGTAAAATTGTTCTTTTCATAAATTGGTTCTTGGTTTTGTGTGAACTTAAAAGTTGTCATGTTTTATCTCTCTATAAAATTGATGTTTATTGCAAAATTTAACTTCTAGATTGTTATGTTTTGTTCACAAGAGCTTTAATACATGTCTAAAGTTTTAATGCGTTTCTGATTGTTTAATGGTTGTTTTCACCTTGGTAGAAAAAAAAGTTGTTCTTGTTATGAATTCTACTATGCTAAAGAATCCAATAAGCAAAGAAAAAATGATTAGTAGTAAGGATAATAAGGTCGAAGAGGTAAAGGAAAGTGAAGAAATGAAAAAGTCTCCACATTTGCGCATAGTAACATGTCTAGAACTTCTAAAGATAAAGAGTTTCGTTGAATTAAAATAAGTTTCATTTTTGGTTATCCTCCTCTATGAATCAATCATCTTGAGTGAGTCACATGTTGAGAAAATTTTTACATTATCTGTGGGGTGTGCCTTGTATTTTCAGCCAAACAGGCGACGATGTTATAACAATGAGTTTCCCGATGTCATGATGACGGACGACGTCGTGACGAGGTGATTCGAGACATTGCGACGTGGCGACATGTTCCCACATAAACTAGGTTTCTTTCCCCAATTAAACTCTCTTTTGTTAGTTAATCTCTAATTATTCTAAGGATATTTTAGTCATATATTCACACGAATTTCAACCTATAAAAGGGCCTTTGTAACCCTGGAATTGATATCTTCATCACATTAAATTAAGAGAAGATTAAGATAGTTTTGAAAAAGCTTTAAGAGAATTTCATGTTTTAGTTAGAGAGCTTTTTCTCGAGGTCTAGGGTTTGTTTGTTTTTGGGTTATCTCCATCTTATACTAGTTCAGATTATTTGTTGTTTCAGTAAAGTTTATTTACTCGTGATTTTTATCTTCTTCGGAGGAGTTTTTCACGTAAAATATTTATGTTCGATCTTCTCTACCTTTTCTATTTCATTGTTTATATACGTTGATCCCCAATAAATTGGTATTAGAGCTTGGTTCGAGTTTTGCAATCGACTCGTTCAAGGATGGCGACAACAAATTTTGATATCTAGAAGTTCAGTGGAATCACAGATTTCTGATTGTAACAATTTCGGATAAAGCAGAGTGTTTAAAGCAAAGTTGGTCTCAAAAGGGTGGAAGTCAAGTGGAGAGAGTTGATTTCCTCAATGTTTTCTCTCCTATTGTGAAGCACACGTCTGTTCATGTATCACTGCCCCTTGTTGCATTATACAAAATTGATTTGAAGACTAGGAGTATTTCGATTTCCAAGTTCGAGAACAGTTTGGGCTTGGTTAACATTTTACAAAGATCGAGATCTACCTGTGACGGGGCCTAGAGAAAAAGGTATGGTACATATGAGTCAATGTGGAGATTTTTGGGTGCGCCTCATATTTTTGGCCAAACAGATTGCAACATCACGACGAGGAGTTCCCCAACGTCATGACATCGTCCGTCGTCATAACAAGGTGATTCGAGATATGGCAATGTGTTCCCACATAAATCGGGTTTCTTTTTCCAGTTAAACTTTGCTATCTTTTCCCAATTAAACTCTAATTATTCTAGGGATATTTTTGTCACATCCCATATTTTTATTTACTATGTGCCAAGTTAAAAACAAGGAAGTGGATGGCCTAGTGGTTAAGTGCTCCAAAGTTATTCTAGAGGTCTTAGGTTCAAGTCTTCATTTTAACATCTTTTTAATTAAATTTTTGGTGAATTTCTCATGTGCTAAAAACACCATTGTCGTCCACCCATACATGTCTTGCTTAGGGAGATTTTTGTCCATCTTTTGTGAGTCAACATTCCATGTTTCACCAAACATGATCCCCTTTTTCACTCCATTGTCTCCCTCTCTTGCTTTTCTCTTCACAAATGCCTTGTGTAAGGTTCAATGAACCTAGTCATGGTTGACCACCATCCTTCTCACCCAATTTGGCATACCCTCCCTCTCATTGTCGTCCCACCATTAGCTTCTCCCCAACCTCTCCCTTTTTCATTTTTTTCTCTCTTTTTAGTTAGCCTTCATTCTCCTTTTTACTTTCTTTTCTCTTTTCCTCCACCATAGCTAGCCTTGCACCATCACCTCCACCTCACCATCGAGTCATTGCCTTGCCGTATCTTCCCTCCCCTTTTCTCTCTAATCGTCGCCCCAAGCGCCGCCTCCTCCACCGTGACAACCATCGCGCACCACCGTGCATTTTCTCCTTTTTCTTATTTTTCTATTATGTTCTCTTTTCCCCTCCATTAAAAGAAGTGATTGAACCCACCTCCTCTCTCTCCCCTCCACCAGAATTGTGCCTCTATCACTGGATCATCGCTGTTGCCACTGTAGCACCACCGCCGATAGTGGAGATTTCTTCTCGTTTCCTTATTCATTTCAAATGCTAATTTTTTATTTTATTTAATTTAAATCCTAATTCGAACTCTACCTTTCCTTGGATTTATTTTCGAATAAATTCACTTCTTAAATCGTTTCTTCTCCTTTGATTCATGATCAAATCGATTCGTTGATCCTCCGTTCCATTCGTGTTAGAGTAAGTATTAAGGGAGTGTAGAAATAGTTTCTTCTCTCTATTATTCTCCCTTGGTCGATAACTTTAGGGGGAACCTTAATGATTTATTTTCTCAATGATTAATATTTCACATATCTTATGTGTAGAGGGGCCGATCAACATCAACCCGAGAGACCATTAACTGTTGGGATTAAATAGCTAATCCAAGAGATCTTTTAAAGGTAAGTGTTAATAATAATCGATAATCGATTTATTGCATTAACCTTAAATATGATAGTCCTAACTCAAGATCGCCATTTGTTGTTCGATTAGGTAATCTAATTGTAGATCCTTGAGTGAGTGTTAGGGGAGAATAATTACACATCGGATCTACGATCAAGTATGGGTTTTAACACTAAATAAATTAATATTGTTATTATATTGATAAAAATATTGCTATTAAAATAATGTTGTTTGATGGGAATAATATATGTATCCATAAAGTAAGATAAGTCATCCTTATGGATTTTTATCAAGTAAATGTTTTTCTTAAACCGTATGCTTATGAAAAGCATGTTGTGTGATATTGATGTTTGCTAATAATATGAAAGTTATGTACATCTCATTCTCATGTTATGTGATTATATGGCATATGTGATATTCGTATGAAAATAAGATGTGAAATTTTGGTACATTGAGTACGTATGTGATTTGCATGCTAAACATGCTTATATTATTTCTAGTGTTTTGGCCATATCACATGCTAAATTTTGTATCGTATATGTTTTATGTTGTGAATGAGTTTTTGTTAATCTCACACTGGGCTTAAAAAGGCTCACCCCATTAGTGTTTCATCCTTTCAGGTAACACTCAAACATAGGACTTGGATCAGCACTTGGTGGAGTCTCTCGAAAAATTTTACATCATGGATATTTATTGGATTTTTAACTATTTGGATTTTGGATTGTGTTTTTGTGGACTTTTGGACTTTGGACTTTAACTTTATTTTGGTTGTGGTTTATATTTTGATGACTTTAAAACTATCATGCATGCATGCAAAATTATGGGGTTTTAAGTATTTTTAATAATGTCATTTTTCTAAATTAATTATGTTTTTCTTAAATTTTAAACAAAATAATAATTCTTGAATTTCCTAAATAGATTTATGAAAATCCATTGTGGGCTTCTTTATAAGAAATCATTTTTATAATTATAATATAAGATCCTTCATATTTAGATGTTCTCAAACGACATTACAATTAAATGACGCTTTTATTTTAAAAATAAATATATTTTACTAAATATTTTTCGAACAGATAAAATTAGTCAATCTTAGAAATTTTTACGATTTCAAACTCAAACCTCCATTTTTTTTTCAAAATAAGCAAATAATTTTGCACGTCTTTAATGTAATTTCTGAGATTCGACTATAACGTCTAGGTTGGGTTTGGGGTGTTACAATTTTAGTCATATATTCATACAAATTTCAACCTATAAAAGGTTCTTTGTAACTCTAGAATTGATATCTTCATCACATTAAGATTAAGAAAAGATTAAAAGAGCTTGGAGAGGGCTTTAAGGGAATTTCGTGTTTTAGTCAGAGAATTTTTTTGGGGGTTTAGGGTTTGTTTATTTTTGGGTTATCTCCATCTTGTATTTGTTCAGATTATTTTTCATTTTAGTGAAGTTTTCTTTACCCATGATTTTTATACTCTTCGAAAGAGTTTTGCACCTAAAATATTTGTATTCGATTTTCACTACCTTTTTATTTCGTTGTTTGTATGGGTCAATCCTAAACATTATCATTATTTAGTTTGATTAGTGGACCTTCTGTTCTCTCTTTCTCATTTTGGGATTGTCTAAAGATCAGTATAGCCTTAAATTGAACCACAACTAAAAGTATTTATGTAGTTGATAATAACAAGGGTCTTCCGATACCTTTCTTTGGAGCACCGTTTCAACTTTAGCATCTATTTTATTTCAAATATATTTATAAGATTTCTCATTTGGGGTACACTATTAGGCCAACCAGTGCTATTAAAATTTGCTATCCCAAATCGTTATGATCTTAATCTCAAACTCGATCTCTCTGCTTGTATTTTCTTTTTTGTTAGTTCATATTACTCTCAACACCAAGGAACCAACTATGTTCGTGGTCCTACATGGTTGTGAACTTGCTGTCGATCAAGTCTTTTTCATCATCTATCTCAACCATTATGCATTTTTTTTTTTGTTCATTTTGTAGCCTTTGAATTAGACCCTTTAGTTCTTGATGTATCACAAATAATATTCCTAGTAGCATTGACTTTTGTCGTATTTCGATTTGGACATAATACTTTTGCAGCTCATGATGTTTTTGTATCATTGCTGGTTGGAACATATCGATGTTATGATGTCGATGACTAGCTTCCTTGATCCATTGTATTTCATGAGAAATGTATGTTCTTCTATTTTTATCCCCAATGTAATTCTATTATTCTCTTTTCTTCCATCGTGCTAGATTTTGCTGGGCTTGGTTTGGGCATGTATCGATAATTTGGACTGTATTGATCTTGTTAGTGCTCTTATCATTGCTTTTTACTTTTTTTTATTTTCAGTAATTCACATTAAGGGCTTTAATTAATAAAATTTA
>JABEZY010267175.1:0-13463 GCA_013467495.1 Gossypium gossypioides | reverse complement strand
TTACTTCATTAGTGTCTGCCCCACCAACCCTCTTATCCTTTTCTTATTTATTCTGACAGTAGCTTGTCCCCTACACTTAGACTTTGAAAGTTTTGATATACATACAAAGGAAATTGTACCATTAATCACGTCTTTCTATTTTGGTCATTAAATTATAACATCTGTTACGACGTTGGTTTAGAGTCTGTTTCCATTCATAGCACCATCTTGTTGGTTTCATTTCAAACCCCTTTTGCTGGATAGGTATGGGAGCATTTGAGATTTGAGAAACACTACTCAAAATATTAATATATACAGAAGTATTTTATATTTCTTAAATTTTAATTACTATCTAACCTTAACTACTTAACAACCACTATTAAATTTTTAATCATAACCAATCAGTATCAAAAAGTTATAAAATGGTCATTAAACTATTTGAAAGTTTTCATTTAAGTCACTAAACTATTCAAAAGTTTTTATTTAAGTCACTAGGATGTTAAGTTTCCTTTTTTGAATAAAGTCTGATTAGTGAGCTCTAAGCGACGATTTGACAATCAATATGGTGGATCAGTACCCATTGACGAGTAGAAGAGCATACCTTAGATCCAATTTGATTTGACAATCAATGTCAAAGATAGGAGAATGAAGTTGTTTGGATTTTGGTATGCAGATTCGTGACCTTCAAAGCTATTTCATGAAAAAGAATTGAACTGTAGAAGAGAAAAGTAAGGAGAGCTTCCGATTGAAGCAAACAGTGCAAACAAAAAAGGCCATATAATAGAGATTTTAACAACCTAATGACTTAAATGAAAACTTTCGAATAGTTCAATGACCATTTTGTAACTTTTTGAAGTTGAGCGACCAAAATGTAAACTAAATATTTAGTAAACTTGGGTGTAGTTTACTCTTTGAATATACTGTACTAATACCATATATAAAACAATAATAATAGTGTGATCGGTTATTGTAACAGTGAAATTAATATTAATGGTCCAAACCTCAGAGATGACATTGTCAGGAAGGGTAGCCACAAACCCCTAATATGGACCGTGAAACGGAATGAACGATACAAAAAAATTAATATTTTTTTATTTAAATCTAGTTATAATTTTAAAAAATTATTCATTCTTTTTTAAATAGTAAAATGAGTTATTAAAGTTAACTAGTGTCCAATGACCCCCAATGTATTTGAATATTTTTCAAATTGTGTTTCTTTATAAACACATAACTTTAAAGGCTTAAAGTATGATTTGATCCTTAAATTATACAATATATATTTATTTATTTTTGGCATCTAAGATTTTTTTCCCCAAATTTGGGTAACGTTTAAGGTGGGATCCGATGAGATTCATTAGATTGACGATTGTGATTGCAAGACAGAAATGAGAATATTATAATCGTTAGATTAGAACATGTCATTAAATGAAAAAAGTGTATTAGGGACTTGAAACTGGTTAATCCAGTCAACAAAAGAAGAGAATATATGTCTTCTTTTTCAAACTTTTGTTCCCCCCCAAAAATTTCTCGGCTATTAGCAAAAGGTCTAGCATCAAGTTTGTTAAAATTTCCACAAGGTGCTAGGAAGGATGTTCAACAAGATATTATCGTTCTTAGAATTAATGGTCTAAAACGTTATAATATTCGAAATGAAAAAAGAGAATGTGAAATAAATGGAAAAAGTAATTAGATATGAGAATTCATTTTCGATGTAATGAAAAACTAGAAGGATGAATGTTGCATATTATGCGAAAGACGTTCGATCCCACGAGGGTAAGTAAAGGGTCTTGGATGGCTAGTCATGTAACACCCTAAACCCGGCTTGGACATCTAGCCCAAGTTTAAAGAGTTACCTCGTCGATTACCAAATGTCACGCAACAATATAATAAAGTTAAACCATTCTTCATAACACATTCACCATAAAAGTAATTAAGTATATAATCTTCCAAATTCATATTACTATCGTTTACCGAAGTCCTAATATACTACTTAAGGAAAGATAAATGCTTGACCGAGCATCCTCCGTGCTGACCCGTTCCAGGTTGGGAATCACTTGAAATCCAATAAAAAACAAAATAAGTTGTGAACTTAGTGCGTAAAAGAAGTTTATTCAATTAGTATTCATTTGTAAAGTAGTTTCAAATTTAGATATTCGATTCGATACAGAACTATTTACAGTTCAGGTTTAGAACAGATCAGCTATATACAAACTCATATATATATTGCAGATCAAATTCAGATGCAGATGCAGATATTTCTAAATCCCATCCGCTACACACTATGTTCGACCATCTCAACACACCGTTAAGGATATTCAATGCCCATCCAACCTTACACACCACAAAGTGTCGATTTGACACGTTTACAGCAACACAGCTTAGTTGCTGAATCATAATGCGACAAAACACCATAATTGAAACAATTCACATGGTGGCTTAACCACTGAATCCGAGTAGATTACTTCTATTATCATAACATCCCAACCCATGCAAATGCAAAATACAATTATCCATAATACACTAACAGTTATAATATCCATACAATCAATTTGAAATAATTCATATAATGGGGAAATCATTATCAGTCATAAACAACATTTACAGCCTCAAAAACGGGTTTCAGGCCTCTTTTATAATGTCATACGACCTAGACACACGACCATGTCCTTGCCCGTGTGGCTCACACGGCCTGGGTACACGCCCATGCCTTCTGCCCTTGTAGTTCTAACATGTAAACAGAGAGTTACACGGCTTGGACACATGGCCGTGTCCTTCCCTGTGTGATTCACACGGCCTGGGCACATGCCCGTGTGCTTACCTGTGTGGTCCTAATCACAAACAGTGAGTTACACGACCTAGACACATGCCCTTGTGAACCCTACACTAATATGACCAGACATGGCCTGGACACATGCCCGTGTGGTTCTAAATCGATGAACAGTGAGTTACACGACCACCCACACGGCCTTACGCACGACCGTGTGGATCATATCACCTAGACATACGCCTGTGTGGATCACATCGCCTAGACACACGACTATGTGCCTGGCTGTGTAGCGTCAACAGCCACCATTTTCGGCAATCGAAACTTGTAAAATTAAGGGTTTCGATACGCACCTGATTTCGCTTTGACAGAGAAACGTTACGGAGACTATCCGGAACCTAAATAATTATTCACTAATCAATTATACCATCAATTTCAATAATTTAGCAAAATCAACCCACCGCTAAAAACATGTCAAAAGATTCGACGAAACCCCAACTTAATTTGCACACTCACCTCGTACGAAACAGGAGAAATCAGACTAACACGGCGGGTTAACGTCTCTTGCAATATCTTTGCCTAAAAAGCTAACCAATCGAACGATTAAACACAGCGTTCAAACAACCAAGCAAAACCTGTTTCGACATAATATCATTAACTTGACGAAACTAGCAAAACGAGAGAAAAGTAACAGCAAAACTTATTCAATAATCGTACAGTCGACCTTACAGGCAACGAAGAACTCTCAATTAACAAAAAATTGAATACTGAAAAAGGAAAAAAAAAGGATTGAAAAAAATAACTTAGAGAAAAAAACGTAAGGAATGCGATACGATAGAAATTTTTCAGACTATTTAAAATTAACCACCTCCTTCCAGCAATTGCAAAAAAATATTTCATAACCCATACTACGAGATTCAAACTTTGGACCAGACAGAATACAGATAGATGCTTAATCAGTAAACCAATAGGCTCATTCTTGACACTAATTTACCTAGAATTGAACTTAACTACGAAACGTATGGATGAAGGTTGTTTTAAAAACAATCACAAAACTTTTTAATAATGCAACTTGAACTCCAGACCTTAAACACAAAAGCAGAACATAGAACCACATATACATAAATTTAATTACTTCAGATTCTCATAATTAAATTTATGAAATTTTAGGGCCTTACAACTTTCTCCCCCTAAAAGAAATTTCGGCCTCGAAATTGTACATGTGTTAAACAAATACGGATACAGACGTCGGATCGCTTCTTCGGATTCTCACGTGGCTTCCTCAGTACCGTGGTTCTGCCACAGAACCTTTACTAGAGGAATAGTTTTCTTCCTCAGCACTTTAACATCATGTTCTAAAATCCGGACAGGTTCCTTTTCGAATGCTAAATTCGGTTGTAACTCGATCTCGTCGACAGTAATAATATGCGACGAATTCGAACGATACTGTCTCAGCATCGAGACATGAAACACATCATGAATTCGATCCAGCTCCGGCGGTAATTCCAACTGGTAAAGAACGGGTCTGACCCGCTTAAAGATACGGTGAGGTCCAATGAATCTCGGGTTTAGCTTGCCCTTGCGTCCAAATCGGAAGACCTTTTTCTACGGTGATACTCTCAAGAAGACTTGATCTCCAACAGAAAACTTAATATCTTTCCTTTTTAAATCAGCATAAGACTTTTGCCGATCCAATGCGGCTTTCATAGTGTTCTCAGTTTCAGAAACCAGCTTAGGACCCACTATAATTAGTTCTGTCCAACATAACGGAATACAACACTTACGACCATATAATGCCTTATAGGGTGCCATCTGAATACTAAACTGAAAACTGTTGTTGTTTGTGAACTCCATCAACGGTAAGTACTCCTCCCAACTACCACTGAAATCTATCACACAACCCTGAAACATATATTTTAAAATATGAATGACTCACTCCAACTGTCTATCAGTCTGAGGGTGATACGCAGTACTGAAATTAAGTCAGGTGCCTAAGGCCTTATGGAGTTTCTTCTAGAATTGACACGTAAATCGTGGATCTCTGTCAGAAATGATCGAGACAGAAATTTCGTGTAGCCTCACAATTTCGACGATATACAATTTAGATAACTTCTGCAAAGAGTAATCCTTTCGGATAAGAATAAAGTGAGCCGATTTGGTTAACCAATCAACGATGACCCAAACTGAATCATTTTTAGTAGGAGTTAAAGGTAACCCTATAATAAAATCTATTATTACCTACTCCCATTTCCACTGTGGAAACTTAACTGGCTGAAGCAGTCTAGAGGACAATTGATGTTCATCCTTATCCTTTTGGCATGTCAGACACTGGGATACAAAAGTGACTACCTCCTATTTTAGTTCGGGCCACTAATAAAGCTCTCGGAGATTTTGGTACATCTTGTTCCTACTAGGATGCATAGTATAGGGACTATTATGTGCCTATTGCAGTATTGAATGCCTTAATTCCTTGTCATTGGGTATACAAATCCGACCTTTGAAGCATAACACATTATCGTTGTTAAAGCTAAAATCAAAATTCTCGTTTGAGTCAATATGTTGCATACGCTGGACTAAAGACTTATCGTTCAGTTGCTTAGCTCGAATCTACTCCACTCAAATCAATTTTACTTGTAATTTAGCCAATAACCCTCCATCCTCAGCCAAACTCAGACGAGTTAACATTGCTCTCAGGTCTGTCACCGCTCTACGGTGAAGGGCATTAGCTATCACATTAGCATTACCTGGATGATATTCTATCGTACAATCATAGTCTTTAAGTAACTTAACCCACCGGTGCTGCCGAAGATTTAACTCTTTTTGGGTTAACAAATACTTGAAACTCTTGTGATCGGTGTAAATAATACACCTTTCACCATACAATAATGTCTCCAGATTTTCAGAGCAAACACAACCGCAGCTAGTTCAAGATTGTACGTAGAGTAATTACCCTTGTGTGTCTTCAGTTGCCGTGACGCGTAAGCGACCACCTTACCATCTTGCATAAGCACACATCCTAACCCGACATGTGAAGCATCACTATATACCACAAATTTTCGACCCAATTCTGGTTAAACTAAAATAGGAGCTTGGGTCAGAACGAACTTGAGCTTATCGAAACTAGACTGTTGTGCCTCAGACCACACGAATGGAACATTCTTATGCAGCAGTTTCGTCAGAGGTGGCGCAATCATAGAAAATTCTTCGATAAACCTTCGATAGTAACCGATTAAACCTAGAAAGTTACGAAGGTCAGATACATTTTGCGGCTGTTTCTACTCAACAATAGCTTCTATTTTCTTGGGATCAACTCGGATCCCTTTCACTGTCATTACATAACCTAGAAAAGTGACCTCTTGCAACCAAAACTCGCACTTACTACACTTGGCATATGACTGTTTTTCTCAGAGTATTTGAAATACAATGCAAAGATGATTATCATGATCAATCTCAGTTTTAGAGTAGATCAAAATATCATTGAGAAAAACCACTACAAACTGATCCAGGTACGATTGGAACACAAAGTTCATTAAATCCATAAACTCTGTCGGGGTATTCGTTAAACCGAAAGGCATCACTAGGAACTCGTAATGTCCACAACGAGTCCTGGAGGCAGTTTTGTACACATTAGCCTCTTTAACTTTGAGCTGATGGTAACTTGAGTGCAATTTGATTTTGGAGAAAATAGATGCTCCTCGAAATTGATCGAACAAATCGTCAATTCTCGGTAATGGGTACTTATTTTTAATTGTTACCTTGTTTAATTGCCAGTAATCTATACACATCCTCATTGACCCATCTTTCTTTTTAACAAACAACACCGGTGACCCCCGCTGAGATACACTCGATCGCATGAATCCTCTGTCAATGAGTTTCTGGGGTTACGTTTTTAGTTCGATCAACTCTTTCGATGCCATACGATAGGGCGCAATAGACATCGGAGTAGTACCGGTAACAGGTCAATTCCAAACTCCACCTCTCTATCCAGAGGTACTCCGGGAAATTTATCGAGAAAGATATCCAGAAATTCCCTCATGGTACGAGTATCTCCCACTAAAAGTTTTACGGGTACAGAATCGGATACGTAAGCAAGATATGCCTTGCAACCCTTTCGTACTAACTTATCTGCTACAAGGACGGAGATTACATTAAAGAGGTAATCTCGACGCTCACCAACCATAACTACTTCGTCATTGTCATTCGATCTCAGAGTAACTCTTTTAGTTGCACAGTCCAGACTGACCTGATACTCAACGAGCCAATCCATTCCCAGAATTAAATCAAACTCATTAAAGAGTAATTCCATTAAATTAGCAGGAAACACCATACCCTGGAGCTCTAGAGGTATCCATCTTTATCCTATATCAACTCGAATTGACTGCCCCAACGGACTAATCACAGAAAACTCTCAGCAGTTAAACTCAGAATTACAGAAACAACACTAATTATATACGAGTGAGTAGAGCCAATATCAATGAGAGCATAAACATAATGAATAAAAAAGGTACTTCAATAACATCAGCATCATCGCTCTCCTGGCGGCGTCTCGTCGCATAAACCAGTACCGACTGACGAGCCTCAACCTGACTTGCACCTCTACCCGATGTTCGCTGTCTTTTTCTCGATCTATTACCACTATCCCTACCAGTACCACGATCTCTAAATGGTTGCTGAACCTCTTTCGGAGGCCGAACTAAATTTAGAGCTAGAATTTTTGCTGTAGCTGGCACTGAATCTGGGCAATGAGGGCAATCTTTAACTCGATACTCTATCGACCTGTATCGAAGACACGCTCCTAACTTCCTCCAGTAGTCTCCCGGACGTCGCTTCTCACATTCACCACACAGCTAAATCTCAGTCACTACAGGTGGTGCCTCAACTCTCGAGGGCCTATCAAACCTCGTCCACTTCTTAGGGCGTTGACCAGAACCAGAGGGACCCGAATCCCTCTTAACCTCATTTTAATCCTTCTTACGATCATGACGCCCGCGCTTAGTATGCTTCACTTCTTCCACTATCTTCGCTTTGTCAACTAGAATCGCGAAAACCCGCTCCCTCTGAGGAGCTATCAAAATTCGCAGGTCATATATCAATCATTCCTCAAATCGCACACGTTTATCGTATTCGGCTTCATATTCAGCCACAGACCGGTCGCCCTAAACTAGGCTCATAAACTCATGTCGATGAGCTTCAACATAACTCGCCCCTACAAATTTACCCTAGAAAGCGTTATTGAAATAGTCTCAATTCACCTGTTCAGGTTGAGCACCCTGCTCAACTGTCAACCACCACTGATAAGCTTCATCTCGGAGTAGAGACACAGCACCCCTCGATTTTTGAGTAGGAGTACAGTCAAGATCTGTCATAATACGCTAGGTAGCCTCGAGCCAATATTTAGCAACAGTGGGAGTGACTTCTATGATGCCCATGAATAATTCAGCCCCATTCGACCGGAGTCGTTCAGTAACTGAGCCTCGGCCTCTCAATCCTGAATGGGTCTCAGTGACCCTCTTCAGTACCCATATCATGGCTTGAGACAATGCATCGTCCCTAGCCGTCAGAGTCTGGGACTCCGTCCCAGCAGTGGGAGTACCAATAGTCTCGTTGGTCTCCAGATTAGGCATACTACCCATAGAGGATGAATTTACTCGAGCTCCTCCTCGACGCCCCTACATACTACATCCACGACTACCACACGAACTTATTATGGCAAACTAACTATAATTTTAGAGTACATAGATCAGTTCAGGCATCCAACAGGAGGATTTCACCAATTCACATCCAAAGCATTTTTACTAATAATAATTTAGGGATTACAATCTTTATAACAGAACAGAAATACTTATAGGGCTAGCGTCGGAGGCTCGGTAGTCGCTAAAGTTTCAGTGTTCCTTTATTAATTCAGATATTAAATTGTCACTAACTACTTTTCCCATACATTAGGTGCCTAAAGTTTCAGGAGAATTTCACTAACTACTTTTCCCACAAACGTCCAGCCCAAGTTTAGAGAGTTACCTTGTCAATTACCAAATGTCACAACAATACAATAAAGTTAAACTATTCTTCATAATACGTTCACCATAAAACTAATTAAGTATATAATCTTCCAAATTCATACTACTATTGTTTATCGAAGTCCTAATGTACTACTTAAGGAAAGATAAATGCTTGACCGAGCATTTGCTGCGCTGACCCGTTCAAGGTTGGGAATCACCTGAAATCCAATAAAAAAAATGAATTGCAAACTCAGTGCGTAAAAGAAGTTTATTCAATTAGTATTCATTTGTAAAGTAGTTTCAAATTCAGATATTCGATTCGGTACAAAACTATTTACAGTTTAGGTTTAGAACAGATCAGTTATATACAAACTCATATATATATTGCAGACCAAATTCAGATGTAGATATTTTTAAATCTCATCCACTACACACCATCTTCAACCATCTCAATACACCGTTAACGACATTCAATGCCCATCAAACCCTACACACCACAAAGTATCGGTTTGACACGTTTATAGCAACACAACTTAGTTACTGGATCATAATACGATAAAGTGCCAGAATCGAAACAATTCACATGGTGGCTTAGCCACTGAATCCGAGTAGATTACTTCATTCATCATAACATCTCAACCCATGCAAATGAAAAGTACAATTATCCACAATACACATACAGTTATAATATTCATATGCCCGTTACAGAATGTCAGAGAGTTCTCATTCAATCAATTTCAGATCATTCATACAATTGGGAAATCATTATCAGTCATAAACAACATTTACGGCCTCAAAAAGGGGGTTCCGGGCCTCTTTTGCAATGCCACATGGCCTAGACACTCGACCATATCCTTACCCGTATGGCTCACATAGCCTGGGCATACGTCCATGCCCTCTGCGCATGTGGTTCTAACATGTAAATATAGAGTTACACGACTTAGACACACAGCCGTATCCTTGCCCGTGTGACTCACACAGCCTGGGCACATACTCGTGTGCTTACCTGTGTGGTCCTAATCACAAACAGTGAGTTACACGGCCTAGACACATGCCCGTGTCCCATACCAGTGTGCACTCTGTACTAACATGCCACACACGGCCTGGACACACGCCCGTGTGGCTCAAAATTACGGAATAGTGAGTTACATGGCCATCCATATGGCCTTACACACGGTCATATAGATCACACAGCCTGGATACACGCTCGTGTGCTTGGCTGTGTGGCGTTGACAGCCACTTTTCGGTAACCGAAAGTTGTAAAATTAAGGGTTTCGATACACACCTGATTTCGCTTTGACGGAGAAATGTTACGGAGACTATCCGAAACCTAAATAATCATTCACTAATCAATTATACCATTAATGTCAATAATTTAGCAAAATCAAGCCACCGCCAAAAACTTGTCGAAAGATTCGACGCAACCCCAACTTAATTTGCACTCTCACATCGTACAAAATAGGGGAAATCAGACTAAAATGGTGGGTTAACGTCTCTTGCAATATCTTCGCCTAAAAAGGTAACCAATCGAATGATTAAACAAAATGTTTAAACAACCGAGCAAAACCCGTTTTGACATAATATTTTTAACTCAGTGAAACTCGTAAAATGATAGGAAAGTAACAGTAAAACTTACTCAATAATCGCATAGTCGACCTTACAGGTAAAGAAGAACTCTCAATTATTACAGAATTGAATGTCGAAGAAGGAAAAATAAAAGAAAATGAGAAGGATTGAAAAAAATAACTTAGAGAAAAAATTGTAAGGAATGAGATATGACAGAAATTCTTTAGACTATTTAAAATTAACCACCTTCTTCCGGCAATTGCAAAAAAATATTTCCGAAAGCATACTACGAGATTCGAACTCAGGACCAGACAGAATACAGATAGATGCTTAACCAGTAAACCAGCAGGCTCATTCTTGACGTTGATTTACCTAGAATTGAACTTAACTACGAAACGCATGGATAAAGATTGTTTTAAAAACAATCACAAAACTCCCTCCGGCAATTGCAAAAAAATATTTCTTAACGCATACTACGGCATTCGAACTCGAGACCAGATAAAATACAGACAGATGCTTAACCAGTAAACCAATAGACTTAATTTTGACACTGATTTACCTAGAATTGAACTTAACTACGAAACACATGGATGAATGTTGTTTCGAAAATAATCACAAAACTTTTTAACAATGCAACTTGAACTCCAAACCTTAAACTCAAAAGCAGAACACAGAACCACAGATACATAAATTTAATTACTTCAGATTGTTACAATTAAATTCCTAAAATTTTGGGGCGTTACAAGTCAACAATGGTGTCCAACGATGAAATGGAGGCGAATCAATGTAGTGGCCAACGATGAAGAAAAGATGAAGCAACAATTACATCAGATGAAAGAAAGAAGTGAGAAAAGCTCAAAAGATTGTTTACTAAACACACCATTTAATTTTAAGTTCCAACCAAATAGGATGTTGTGGTGGTCATCTAGACATTGGGCCCTTGTTAAAAAGATACTGGTTAGGTTGGTTATTTTAGTTTAGGCAAACAATGGGAGTTAGGTTATTAATAAATTTTTGGCTTACTAAATGTTATGGGTAATGGAATTTGAAGCTTAGTTCCATTAAACGGGAATGAATCATGAAAACTTTAACCCTCTCAAAAGGTAGAATATAAGGAATCAATACGAAAAGCACGTTTAACATGAGTTTCATTCCAACAAGACATGAGTGTAAGCTAAAATTTTCTATTACATTGTTGCATTTCATACTTAGTTTAAAACAAAGGATAGTAGATGAATAGACAAATATTTCGTCCAAGAGAGAAGAGTTGTCAAGGTATTGAAAGTGTCAATCGTTGTTGTACATTCAAGTCAAGAAAAGGTTGGTTTTTTGTGGTTACTGAACTGGTCACCAAGTATTGTAATCAAGTAGTTTATTGGGAAAAGAACAAAGAAATGCAAAGGGTTAGAACCGATGAAGAGCAACCATCACGACTACTTTCTTTGCCAGACAATATCTTATTTGGTACTGGTTTCTGATGCGTTCAACAAGGTGCAGATGCAATCGAAAGTCTATTACTGAGGTGGGCTTGTGAATCATTGTATAGATTAAATGGATTTTATCATTTGTAGAAGTTTCGTAGTTGAAATACAAGTATGATTAAGATTTAAGTGTTTGGGGCATCGTATGTAAAGAGTTAAGTTGTAATTAATAAATAAGATTTTTATTTTTGAAGTGAAATAGTGAAGATTTATGTTTTTTATTATATAGTTGGTTGGTTTCTAAAAGCTTCTTAAAATCATAGTAAAGTCTAATTACCCTTTCGGTTGTGGTGTTAATGATAGATGAGTGTTTTTTTTATTGGTTTGGCTTTGAAGTCAACAATATTTTTATTATGTTTCTTGTGATGTATGTCGATAGTTAGCTAATTGGTTTCTATTTATGTTTTCATTTGAAATAGTTGTGGGTAGATGAGGCAAACCATGAATCAGGATAAAGTGTTGAGGGCAGTAAACTTGAACAACATATTTCATAATGTATGGGAAATTGAAAGGAGACCTTAGGTACGAGAATGCATTATGTAATTTGCTAACACTGACAACATTCAAGTCCTAATTATGCTGTGAACTTCACTCTTCTTAAATCATGGCAAAGTGGTTGAAGGTAAATGTATTTTGATGCGCGTAGCGACGACCAAGGAAACTATTCCATTGATTGTCTATACACTGACAGTATGTTTAATGGTGCTGGGTGAGGTGATTTGCCTTACCTAGCAACAATGGAAGGTGTAGCAAGTATGTTACACTTTTTTGAAAAAAGATTTAAATAAGAGGATAAGGATCAGTTGTGGGAATTTGTTGTGGGAAATGTTGAATGTTGAAGGTGGGAACATGATTGTGTTTACAGTTATGGTTATGCAATAGGGAGGAACTCTTTAATGTCCACTGTTCAGAGTACGCATATGAAGTGGATGGGGAGGTTGAATTTGGTGTCAAATGTCTCTATTGTTGCATTGAAGTAGAGTGGATAAAGCTTAGCGTTAGGAGGGAATAAATATAGGTTTAAGGTTTGTTTGTAATGAAGCTTTATTTTTTGTTTTATTTATATTATGAAGTTTAAATGCTGAAAGTATGACGATTATAAGAATGTTAGAATGATTTGATATACTATTAATGAATTTGAATATTTAATTTATGTAGTTACTTATATTAATAATACATAAGTATTAAGTTTTAAAATATTGTTTAAGAGTAAATATTTTTTTGTATAACTATAAATTTTGTAAGGAAAATGGATGTGAAGAAATGAAATAAGGAGAAGAAAATTTTAATCTAAAATTTGATGCCTATATGGTGGAAATTGGTCATTAAAAAGAAAAAAACTTTAACGACATTAATAGTAGATTTAGAAATAAATCCTAAATAATTTTAGTAATAGTAGAAAGCTAAAATTTTAGAGATAAATCGTAAATAAATTTAAGAAAAGGCAAAAATTGAACTTTTAAAGTATACTATTGATTTGTCGTATTTGTGTTTGATTAAAGAAAAAAGTTTAAGAATTATATCTTTTAATTTAATGTGTAATTGTATAAGGTTTGATGCAAAAGTATTATTATTTAATGTATAATTGGAAATTTTCTATTTAATACGTAGTTTACACATCAAAAGTGTCTCATTAAAATATTTGTTATTGTTGAATGATAAAAAATTGAGTTGGTG
>JABEZY010266807.1:0-10648 GCA_013467495.1 Gossypium gossypioides | reverse complement strand
CATAAATTATCAAATCAAATTTTATTATAATACTATATTTGACTCATAAATATTAAATAATAATATTTATGGACTTGTTTGTCGGATTTGTGATCTCGAAACCACTGTTTCTGACATCACTAAAAAACGGGCTGTTACACATCAATAGGTGACTCACAAGAAGAAAAGATGACTCATTAGGTGGAATTGTAACACCCCTAACCCGTATCTATCGTCAGATTAGGGTTACAGAGTATTACTGTACAAACGGAACATATAAAACTTAATTACATTCAATAGCATAAACATATCATAGTCAATCACACATACACATACCGCCCCTAAATTGAGCCCTTGAGGCCCTAAAAATACTTTAGAAACTATTTGGGACTAAATTAAAAACATTTGGAAAGTCTAATAATAATTCACAAAAATTTGGAAACAAGGATCACACGGGCGTGTGGCCAAGTCGTGTGCCTCACATGGCTGAGACACACGCTCGTGTAACCTTTGAATTAGGGACACATGGCCATGTCCTAGCCCGTGTCCTCACTCGTGTAACTCTCTGAGTAGGGTCACACGCCCGTGTGTCAAGCCGTGTAACTCTCTAAGTTGCATACAAAAGAACCCTCAAATGACACACGGCCGTGTCGTCAGGCTGTGTGTCATACATGGTCGTGTCGCCAGGCCGTGTCTTAAGCCGTGTGGACCCAAATTTACCTAAAATCAAGTCATTCCCAACACCATTTCATGCATAATCATTTGAACCAACTGTGCATACTTACAAGACATCAAACCATACCTAAACATACATATGTATATGTCATTTCAAGACCCTAATTCAACTAACCAATATGTCATTCAAAGGCACCTCAAATACATACAACCACACTTACCTAAACATGCATATTTCACCATCTTTCAATCATCAATTACTAGTTCAAAACTTACCTAACATTCCACAACCTGAAAATTACCATACCATCTCAAAACATACCATATGAGTCATTTAAAACATGCAACTTAAGATAGCACAATGACACAAACTAGCAAGGCATCAAATGTACCAACAAAGTTAACTTACACAACTTATACATACCAAATCATCAACTAAACATTCAACTAAATACCATTACAAGTTCACAAATACATGTCATTATAACATTGACCAAAACATTCAAAAACTACCGATACTTATGCTGGATAGTGTGATAGATCTTCGACAAGCTTCTAAACCAATCAAGCTTCCAATAATCTATAAAAACATAGGAAAGAAACTACGTAAACAATTAATGCTTAGTAAGCTTGTATAACATAAACACAACTTACCATTTCATTTGCATAATGTAAATAACATAATTACAACACCAACTAAAACCATGAGCTTGGCACAATGTCTATTCAACATCATCAAATCCACAAATTAGTGCATTTGTACATGGTTCAAATGAATTCATCCATAACAAGTAATTTAAACATGTATTCACATCATTTGGATCACCATTCCTTTTCATAGGTTTATGATACATTTCATTTGAACACTTACCATTTCGTTTCCTTTTCATACCCGTTAAACCATCTAGAATTACATCGGATACTCAGGAAAGCTCACACGAATTATGCCTTTACATAACCGTAACATTTCCTTTACATTATTGCTCACACGAGCTGTGAAATAGGCTTGCTCACACAAGCTGTAGGTCGGAATGTAAGCTACACGATGCTGCTTACACGAGCTGTGAAGTATCCGCAACAAATACAGATCCTCAGCCATCGGTAGGACATTCAAGACCAACACCCAAAACATGAAATCCCTAATGACATGTTATTTGTATCCTACGAATTCCTAAGGTGCAACCGGGACTCGATAACCGTCATAGTATTGATTTGGATATATATCATTCAATTACATTATGAATACATTACATTTAAATAACATGAATATAAAAACCGTTCATACGAACTTACCTCGACAGCTAGGGGCGTGAAGGTTAAATCGAGCTATTCCGAAGCTTTTGCTTTGCCTCGAACTAGGTCCGTACGTGGTCTATCTTGATCTAAATAGAAAATTTCAACCCATTTAATACTCCTAATAATCAATTTAGTTCATATTTCATATTTATGCAAAATTACTATTTTTCTCCTAACATTTTAACTTTACACAATTTAGTCCGTAAGCTCATAAATTGAAATCTAATCATTTTAATCTCCCATTCAAGCTAACCAAATTTATTAGAGACTTAATCCAACCCAAACAAATCATCATTTCATAAATTTGTCATGAAATTTTACTATTTTTACAAACAAATCCCTAAATGCAAATTTCATTAAAAATCACTTTACAAAACTTGTTTATTTATCAACAAGGATTCATAATCTACCATTAAACATCAAGAACCATTCAAAAACATTTATGGCATAACCCTCAATCTTTAACAGTTTTATAAATTAACCTTTAAGCTAGCTAGATTATGCTACAACGACTTTAAAAACATAGAAATCGTTAAAAATAGGGCTTGAAAACACTTACATGCACTAAAGGAAGCTTGACCAAACCTAGCCCTATCTTCAATGGTGAAATTCAGTTGAGGAAAAAGAAATGAAGATGATACTTATTTTTTCTTTCTTTTGTTTAGGTTTTAATTACTTAATTACCTTTTTAACCTTTAAAAACTTTATTAATTTCTTCAAAACCATACCATAAACATCCACTAACCATAAAAATGGTCTAATTACTATTTAAGTCCACTTAATTTAAAGTTTCATAGCCATTTGACCCTTTTAGCTAATAGAACTCCACTTTTACACTTTTTACGATTTAGTCATTTTCACTTAATTAATCATGAAAGCATCAAAATTTCTTAACAAACTTTTACCACGACCTTAATATAATCCCATAAACATTAAAATAATAATAAAATAATAATTTACTCGTCAGATTTGTGGTCCCGAAACCACTGTTCTGATTTCACTAAAAACGGGCTGTTACAAGAACACTCAAAGAAAGGAGGACTTGTTGAAGCACAAGGTGAAGTGATAGGTAAAAAATTAGTATCAAGTGGAGTAAAAAGAGAAGAAGTAGGAAGCTTAAATGAAAAAAATAGAATACCACCTTTTTGCACATTAGACTAACCCATGAATATTGAAGAAATGACTTTGGGAGAAATTTTATCTCGATAATGTGGAGTATTGGCATAACAGAGACAGCCAAAGGTCTTGAAATGAGAAAAAAAAAAGGTGGTTTATTACATAATAGTTCAAAATGAGTTTTTCAAGCCAAAATAGAGGTAGGTAATATATTGATGATATAACAAGCAACAGAAACACACTCTCCCAAAATTTAATAGGAACATTAAAGTGAAAATTGAGAGCTCTAGCAACTTCTAGCAAGTGTTAATGTTTTGGGTAAATTACCAAAATAGTCACTTTTGTTTACCTCAAGTTACAATTTAGTCATTTATGTTTGAAATGCTATGTTTTAGTCACTTGCGTTAACGTGTTGTAACATTTTAGTCACTAAGCCGTTAATTGCCATTAACGATGTAACAGTAAGCTAATGTGGCACGTTAAATCATCATTTCAAACAAAAATTTTAGGTTAAATTATACAATTGGTCCTCATATTTTTTTCGTTTTGTGCAATTTAATTTTTTTCTTTTATGTTCTTTTAACTTTCCTTTTTTTTTTCTTTTTTTTATTCTCTTCTGTTTCTCCCTCTACTTTTCTCTCTTCCCCATCTCTTTTAGCGTAGTTTTTCTATATTTTCCATTTATTTAAACTTTTTTGTGTTTATGAAAAAAGAAAAGGCGAAAGCTGAAACCAAAATAAAACTTGCTTCGCATATTTTCACCCCAGAATTAAAAACTTTCATTATCCATCATCGCTTTAACGAATCAATTTGGATCTCTCAATGACCTAGTCCACAAGCTCGCCTCACTCAAATACCTCACCAGTTATGACTTATGGTAGTCCACCCTCAACAAAGTTTCTTAAGCCCGTTCCCTTAACCTCCTAACCAACCCCCACTTCTACTTTATCTATCGTACCTACAATATTCTCGTCCTCTTGAAACTACATTGTTTCACGGATTCTTCAAACGAGCTCTACACTCTTAATGACTAAAACGACCACTATACAAAACTTACCCTCAACTTTACCCAAACCAATTTGGTTCCATGCTCCATTTCTCTCTTCAGTTCATCCATGCTCTACTTCCAATCAAGCTTGCTTGGGAATATCCAAGAAGATTTTGATCAATTTTATCGTATGCTTAATTTTATTCGTCAGAAAAGAAAATGAATAATCTACAAGATTCTGTAAAAAATTGGAAATAGAAAAAAAATTGTTTTGAATATAAAGAATTCAATTTATGTTTAGATTTGATTAAGGATATGGTTTTTTATATTGATTGGTTAGATCCAATTTTAGTTTCAATATTAGGTTATATTCAAATCGAGATTTGATTAAGAATGATTGATAATCGATTTTTAGTGAAATTCAATTTAGGAATCATGTGAAAGAAATAAGGACTTTGTTTATTTGGTGGGCAAAGATTATGTTTCTGTAGTAAAATAAGAAGAGAGAAAAATAAAGGGGAAGAAGAAAAGGAAAATAAAGAATTAAAAAGAAAAAAGATTAAATTGTTCAAAAAAATAAAAGTATAGAGACTAGTTTTGACAAATGGAAAACATAAAAAATTAACGTTAAAAGAAATAAAGAAGGGAGAAAAATAGAAGGAGAACGAGAAGAGAATGAAAAATAAAGAAAAGAAAGAAAGTTCAAAGAACATAAAAGAAGAAATTAAATTGCTCAAAATGAAAAAAATACAGGGACCAATTGTATAACTTCTCATTTAACGTGTCACGTTAGCTTTTTGTTACACCGTTAATGACAATTAACGCTTAGTGACTAAAATGTTACAACACGATAACTTAAGTGACTAAATCGTAACATTTCAAACATAAGTGACTAAAATGTAACCTGAGATAAACAAAAGTGAGTATTTTGGCAATTTACCCTAATAGTTTTTATCAACAATTCCATTTTATTCTGAAACATTATCTTCTTATTTATGGGTTAGAAAGATGTTATGGGTAATTCTAAAGCTGATATGGTTAGAAGCTGTAATGAAATTGTTCAAAAAAAAAGTTTAAATTTAGCTGGAAATTGAATTTTATTAAAACAAGAAACTGGTTTAAACAAATTATAGCATCACCCTTGAGTCTCTACAAGTAAATCCAAGTCTTTTTGAGTGTGTGGAGGCCCAAAAGCTTCAAATCTAGGAACTATCCCTGGAATTTCCTTACACATACAAACTGAAAATGAAACCCAGCCCATCTCGTAGATATGTTTTGTTTTCCCAAATATTTATTTTTTGAGTTAATTGCACCAAAATCCTCAAACTCTGACCTTCTTTTAAAATTGATCCCCAAACTTTAGAACATTCTAAATACATCTTTAAACTATCCATCAATTGAGTTCTTTCATTATTGAAATTGTTAATTTAGTAAGATTATATGTCATTTAATGGTTAAAATAACAGTTTTAATAATT
Organism: Gossypium gossypioides; assembly: GCA_013467495.1. Classification (NCBI taxonomy): domain Eukaryota; kingdom Viridiplantae; phylum Streptophyta; class Magnoliopsida; order Malvales; family Malvaceae; genus Gossypium; species Gossypium gossypioides. Next base: position 5,117 of record JABEZY010266807.1, on the reverse strand, counting down.
AAAGGATCTGATTGATATAATATATATAATTTAAAGATGTATTAAAAATGTTTTAAAGTGTAGGAACTAATTTAAAATTTGTTTGGTGGGATAACTCATATTTTTCTCTCCTGTGTTCTCGGAAGCCAAAGCAATAAATTATTCCCTGAAAACAAACAAAACTTAAGAAATTAGATGTTTCTATCGCAGATCTACTAAAATTTTCGTCTCAGGAAGAACCTTACCCTGACAGAAGAAAAAAAACAAAAAACAAAAACCATCATCCTACATTCTTTTTCAATTTTTTTGAATTTAAGAAACTTTGAGAAGAAAGAACAGAGAAAATGAACATATTCAGATTAGCAGGGGACATGACCCACTTATTTAGTGTTCTTGTTTTGCTTCTCAAGATCCATACCATCAAATCTTGTGCTGGTACGTCCAGTTTTCAAATATTTACTTCATTTTTTTTCTGGGTTCATTACATTTCACTGCATTTTATTTTGTATTTTTGAATAATTTACCGCTTTAAGATTACAAAAATGGAATTTCAAGGTTGTATTGAATGTGGGGTTTTGTTAATTAGTTGTCTTGTTTGAGTTGTTGTACATGGCATCCAATATCCAAATTGGAATCTTGTGAAACGTGGATGTGTAGCTTAATGAAAATGTAACATTTATTTTTCCTGTTAGTCGGAAAGGAATTCTTGTATTTTTCTGATTGGGCTTTTAATCATTTGAATGTTTATAAATTGTGTATCTGAAGTTTTAGAAGCAAGGATATATGATCATGTAGTACTTTAGTTTTAAATTAAATCAAACTTGGAAACTGTCGTGAACTGAAGACTTGAATACAAGTAATTTGTCACTCCACCATTGGAATCTTTTGCTAGTTGTTGGGATTTAATGAAAATATTTAGATAGAGGTCCAAGGGGTTTGTATTAGGTAGATTTGGAAGGGTTCATGGTTTGTTAACTTGGACTTCCTAAGATGGCATCTTATTTTTGCTTGTTTTCCTTCTATCTGTCGCTAGAAATATGTAGGGATTTGAAGTTTACAGTACTAGTATTCTTCTGGCTAGGAGATTTTATGGAAATCAAAAGGCAGATTAGATCATGTAGAATTATACAGTAGGTTTGCGGTTTTTTATTCTTGCTGGCCTCAGATTTCTTGACAAACTAGATAAACCATATATGATAAGGCCTAAAACTACAGCTGTAGCTGAGGTAGTTTTTGGTTTTTTTCTCTTGTTGTGAGGAGTTGATTTGGGGTCAATGCTACCTAACTTTAGACTTGCTTGATTGGCTTATGGGGAAGTTTTCTTTTTCTTTTCTTCTTTCCTTTTAAATGTAACTATGGGATAGGATGACAGAAGTATTCATGGGTGGCTATAGCCATTTACTCTTTGGAAGTCAAGGTTGTCACTATAAGAAGTTAGATTTCGATGGCTTTGGATCTTTTATCCTTGATGCAATTTCTTATATTTGTGCAGGCATTTCCTTGAAGACTCAGGAACTTTATGCTATTGTCTTCACTTCTCGTTACTTGGATTTATTCACTACTTACATTTCTCTCTACAACACAATCATGAAGCTAATATTCCTGGGGAGTTCTATCTCAATTGTATGGTACATGCGACATCACAAGATGGTTCGTAGATCTTATGATAAGGACCAGGATACATTTCGCCATTATCTCCTTATGTTGCCTTGCCTATTGCTTGCCCTTCTTATAAATGAGAAGTTCACCTTTTTGGAGGTATTGAAATCTTTCTTCCTATTACAATCAGGTTCTGTGTGCTAAATTTATTCCGGTCAACTTAGTAGCTATATTACAGTGTGTTTATACTAATTATTTGTTGAGAGATTATCAGGCTATATTATTTTTCAGACTAGTATTTGTCTCTAAATATTGGTTGAGCAGGTCATGTGGGCATTTTCCTTATACTTGGAAGCAGTAGCCATACTTCCTCAGCTTGTATTGTTGCAAAGGACTAGAAATATTGACAACTTGACGGGACAATATGTGTTGCTCCTTGGGTAAACTCCGCTCTATAAATCCTATTCAATTTCAAGTTTGCCATGATTTTATTACATTGCCTTGAAGGACGCTTACTTCCGTGCTTTAATTTGCATATAGTGTTGCTTCATTTTGTATTAGGATATGCTTAGTTGAGTGGAAAAGTGGAAGGATGAAAAGAGGAGAGTGGAAAAAAAATAAATTTTGAGCGTGCTTGGTAAAAAGAAAATAAGGAATATGGCCATCCTAATGCATAAAAACAAATCATTGCAAATTGGAATGATAAGCGGAGAGGAAATGAAAACGGTGCAAGTTAAGTGTGCATTTCACAAGATTATGCATTTTTCTTAAAACTTTCTTTTTCTTTCCTCCTATTTTTCAACTCTACCATGCAATGGATGTAAAGAAATTTTTTTTTTCCAATTTTCCATCTTTCATACCTTGTACACCAATGGAAAGAAAAAATAATTTTTTTATCCCCCCTCAAATTTTTCATATTTCCAATTTTCATTCCACTTCACCAAGCATCCTTAGTTTGGTGGGGGGAAAAAAAGCACGAAAAAGTCTCTAAATTGAGTTGTCATCTTATTCTCTCTTGGTTGCTGCTGATTTTCTTTTTTGAGTAAAAGCTGATATGATTTTATTTTGGATAGAAGATTTTGTTTTGAAACGTAGTTAATTACACCTTGATATTTTGCCAGTACAACTGATGTTCTTGTGTATCATCTGTTTCATGCTTGAATTTTGCTCTTATTCTATATCCACTATTACCAGAAGTTAAGAGATTAGACAAGCTCAAATCATCCATTATAAGATTTCTAGCAGTTGCATTAAGTTGTTGAGGCAAACCAAAAGTGAGGATCTCCCTTATTTGATTTTGACCAACTCGTGTTGTAAGCAACGATGGAAGTAAAGAAAAGTTCAAGAAAGCAGTTTGTTCAACATGTTGAATTACAAAAGTGACATTTCATGGAATTCATTAAACTAAAATGGCTATGATCTTAACCATAGCCTCCATTAAGTTATTGGAGAAAAAGATTAGTAAAATACATATTGTTGGGGTTAGAATAGATGAGGTTGGCAAGAGAATATGTATTCCATGAAATATTAGGAGCAATGATAGATCTCGAGATTCATATTCATTGTCTTTAATCCTTCTATCTGCTGTTCTTTAAAAAAAAACTGGGGGATGGCTGGATGGGGGATAACTAGCATGTAACTACTTTTTCACTCGACATTTATGTGAGTTTTTATAATATGATTTCTGATGTACCCTTAACCAAACTACCTTCGGTTTCTTTCCTTTTCACGACCATGGTACATGTTGACTCAAGATACCTTAAACTTGAATACCATAGTCAGAATGAGTCCCTTGGATGATTTTCATATTGCCTTTGGTTTTGCACGTACATATATACATGTATTGTCTTAATAAGTCATCTGATTGACTAAATGTTTAATTCTTGGCAAAAGACTAATATACTTTCTTTCTTGCAGTGCGTACCGAGCACTCTATGTTTTGAACTGGATTTATCGGTACTTTACTGAAGAGAACTATGTCCACTGGATAAGTACGAATTCAATACCCCACAGGAACATGGGTTTATGAGAATGTTTTTAGCAATTTATACATTTTATATTATAAACTTGTTTCTAACACCTTGTTTATATGATTGCTCTTTCAGCTTGGGTTTCAGGGATTGTCCAGACATTGCTTTATGCTGATTTCTTCTACTATTACTTCCAAAGGTAAACACTTTTCATCTACATTGCTTTTGACTTCTCATTTTTGTTGAATTATCTGTGCACAACATCAATGTCCAATGCATATATTAACATAGCTATGAGAATATAACCCTCCAAGTATCTTCTAAGAAGAAAAGAAACATAGAGAAAATCGAACATACTTATGTGGAAGCACCATTTCCAGGCACTTACGTCCTAGTCACTCTGTAAAACACTTCATACTTGTGTTGATAATTGTAATAAATCTGATTATCTTTCTATGAATGCAGTTGGAAGAACAATGTAAAGCTCCAGTTACCAGCTTGAGACATGAATGGTGCAAGTTTGTAAGTAGCATACATAGATATAAGCTGGTCTGATTTGATGACTGGTGCTCAGCATTCTTTAGGCTGCCCTTTGTTTGGGGTGTTCTTTTTGCAAGCATGTAAGCAACATGGTAAATACCATATGCCTTGATAGAGATTGTGGTGCATATTCTTTATATAACAGCTCAACGATAAGTGTTTGACTGACATTGTCTTACTGTGGATACTTTGTGAGGCCAAAAGGTTTTTTCAGGTAAAAATACAATGGAAGCCCTTATATTAGGAGCCAAATTGCATTTTGCCCCTTCTACTAAAAAAATAGACAAATTAGTCTCTGTACATTAAATCAAAGAGCATACTAGTTCTTTTGTTAAAAATTCTATCAATTTCTATTGTTAAAAATTGGTCCTTAGATATCAACATGAGGTATACGTGACACTTCGCGTGTAACTATATTGTTATTTTATCTGTTATACCAGTTTTTAACAGTAAAAATAGATGAATTTTTTAACAAAATGGATCAGTTTGCTCATTAATTTAACATATAAGGACTAATTTGCTCATGTTTTGAATAAAGAGGACAATGTAATCTGACTATAGGTGCATCCATGATATTTTTACTGATTTTTTTCAACTTATTCATATCTTTATATGTGAAAACACGCACGTCCACACACACAAAAGAACAGGTAGATTATGTGCAAAGTTCAACATCATTATTCATCTCACAAGGGGGAAAAAATCTCTTGGCTGTGTTAATAATCACTTGATTACCTCTGGTAAAATTTCAATCATCAATGACAATCCAACCAACCCATTGTGAATATACCTACAAATATATTTATTCGTTTTAATGGCAGGTGCTATTGATATTATCAAACCATAATTATTAATTTATTTAATGAGCTTTATAAAAATATTTATAAAATAATTGCCATTTTATTACATCAATATAAAATATGAATTTAATTTCACAATAAAAATAATAAAAATTTGAAGCATGATATCAATAAAAAAAAGATGTAATCTTTATCTATTTTTACTTTTTTTTTATATACATTTACAGTT
>JABEZY010266541.1:0-16532 GCA_013467495.1 Gossypium gossypioides | reverse complement strand
GACCTAATTGTAACAATCTCAAAAACATAAAAATTACAAGAAACAGGTAAGAATTGAACTCACATGAAGAAAAAATTGAAGAACCAGCTTAAGCTCTCTTCTATGTCTATTTTCAACTGAAAACTGAAGAAGAAATGTCTAGAAAACTATCCAAATTTAATTTGTTTTATTCTAATTTCACCAAAATTACAATTTTGCCATTAAATGGCTTTATTTTATTATTTTTTTTCTCTTATGCCGCCTCATCCATTAAATTTAGTTACCATTATTACTTAGGTCCTTCTTTATTTATTAATCAAGCCATTTAGTCACTTAAATATTAAGATTAACAAGTTTTGCACCTTTTTCAATTTAATCCTTTTTAATTAATTAACTATTGAAACGTTAAAATTTTTCAACGGAACTTTAATACCACCTTATTGACTTTCCATAAATATTTTTATAAATATTTACGGCTCAGATTATAGAAACGAGGTCCCGATACCTCACTTTCTAAAACTGCTTGACCTAATAAATCATTATAAAACACAAATTACTAATTCAAAAACCTTTTTAAAACCATATTTGACTTGTAAATATTAAATAATAATATTTACAAACTTACTTGCCGGATTTGGTAGCCTCGAACCACTATTTTTGACACCACTGAAAATCGGGCTATTACAATTGGTATGATAATCTGTTTATCCAATGTATGGTGATAGAGTCCACTTTTATGTGTTATAATCTCAAGTTGTCAAATTATCATTAATTGATTTATATATGAGATATGTTGTGTGTAAATGCATGTGAGTACATAAGCTAGACTTGTGAGATAATGAAGCATGAATATGTTATTTTGGCTTGATAAAAATATGGTTATAAATGTGTCTTAGTATGTTCTTGCTCAACTTATGATGTTGTGAATGCTTTGTGGTAATTTCAAACATTCATTGAGCTTATTTAAGCTCACACACTCCACATTAAAATCTTACAGGTAAGTAGCTCTTTCGGTGTAACTGGAGTGGCAAAGGAAGTGATCTAAGCAAGGCATAATTTTCGAGTAGGTGGTTTTACGATTCTTTAAACATACTAAATAAAGGCAATGTGGGTCATAGTTACGACTATTATTATTATCATTATTTTGGGATTAGGCTTATGAACTGTTAATGTTTTTTTTGGACTTTGGATGTGGACAATTTTGATGCTTAAGATTGATATTTGTAATCCATACTATAGTTCTTGATGAATATGCATTAATATGGCATGGAAGATGGTTGAAAGATGATAGTAGGTTTTATTGAGTTAGTCATTTCTTGTATAATGAGTTGGAATGTTGTTTTCAGCATGAAGAATGTTTTAACTTGTGAAATTTTAGCATTTTTGGTAAAAGTATCGATACTTATGCTAAATTTTGAAAATTTTCAAAATGGTTCTTAGTTCTTGAAAAATTCTATTTCTATTATTTATCAAAATATTTAATTAGTCATGATTTCATCTCTAAAAGTTGATAGTGGTAGTTGTTGCTCTTATTTGAACCTGTGTATGCATGTGTATAAGTTCCGATAGTTGTTGTAACAACTTGTAAGTCAGGTCTAGCAACTAGACCAGGTGAGGGGTGTTATAGCAACTTTGGTGAACTCTGTATAAGTTAGTCAGTTTTGATTATTTCATACTTTTGCTTTTGGTGAATACTCTATTAGATATTAAATACTTAAGCATGAACTTGTAAATTAAAGAAACAACAAACTAGGCTTGGACTAAATTCATATACTTAAATTTCAGGTATGTATATATAGTTTTATCGGTTCACAAGAGGTATTAAAAGCATAAAGAAAAAAAAACTAAATCCTAGAACAATCGGCGAAGTCAACAGATAGAAAGATATCTCTAAGACCAATCAAAATCTCACATTGCATTTAGGTCCAGAGTTCGTTTGTACCACCTATTTAGTGTTTATGCTTCACTTGGATCACTCATCTATAGTGTTTAGAAAGGAGAGTGTGAGCTCTTGCGAACTCATTGAATGTAAAGGAAAACCACATAACATGCACAAAAACATAAGTTAAACAAGATTTTTAACAAAGTCACTATTCTGCGAATTGGGTTCGCCATGTTTATACGAAGCCTAATTCGTAGTTACCTACTGTTAGTTAGCTTAAAATAGTAAAACATAATATTTTGGAAAACACAATCTTTTTCACATGTTCTTTTAAGTTGGATAAACGGGTCTCCTTATAACTCCTCAATTTGACTTGAAGAGTCAAACATATCCATAAGTGTAGCATTAAGCTAACACTTTCCAACACACTTGTATATCCCATTGAATAGAGCTTGGCTTACCATTACCTAATTTCTCTTAACCTCTCCCAAGGCCTCTAGCCCAAATCATAAAATATAAAGGTGAGTACTCACAATCCTATGGCATGCTATTATATCCAACGTTTTACAAAAGATTATAGTGTCAATACATTTACTTAAACATAAAACTCGCAAACTATGAGGAGCTCGTCGAGTATTGTTCATATCTAGCTCGTAATATAGAGCTCACATATTACTATTTATAAAGTGCATATTTAACACAATCACAAAACAGATTTTAGAGAAGACTTACTCTCGAAACTTAGGATAAATCTCAAAGCTTCTGATTAATTATATGGTTCACACATACAAGTGGAAGCCCTTAAACATTCACCAGTTTGCTAAAAGCTTTAAATAAGTTTCGCATTTTCCTTGTCTTTGCTTGTAGGCAGTTCTATTAGGTTCATAATTTCACAAACATACACAAGTCACTAACAGTCGAAACACATTAAAACTCATTCATAACACAAGTGAACCTCGATTCACACATGTTAGTCTTTTGGCGAACCTAGTTTCCTTAGTTGCGAACTTTCTTAGTTACTTCTATTCGTCTAACCCAATAAAGAAACAATGTCTTGCCTTTAATCCTAAGAGCTAAGTGTTGGGTTCTTATTTTCATATAAACTTGACAACAAGAGAAAGAAGTAATCGATGAAGAAATTTGAGAGAGTTTTGTCGTTCAAAAGAATGTGGAATTTTTAATGAAAAGAGCTTAATTTATAAGTATTAAGTGTTTTGATGTTCTTAGGAAGCCTTAGTAGACATAGGAAACTCATGAGTGGTGTTGTGAAGAGGAAAATAAGTTAACTTCCTAACTTTGGTATAATTGCTATTTGGCTACTCCTAAATTTATTTTACAGTCAAGCCTTTACTTTCACTCTCAACCTAAACCAACAATCGTAGCTCACAAGGCACCAAACTCTTAGGCCCTATTCCAGGATGTTACAACTCTCCCCCTCTTAATGAATTTCGTTCTAGAAATTACCTATGTCAGAACAAATAAGGATTTCTCATCATTTCTTCTATCTCTCAAGTGGCTTCACTAGTTTTGTAGTTTCGCTACAACACTTTGACAAAAGGAATTCTCTTGTTTCGTAATATTTTTTCCTCTTGAGCTATGATTTCAACTGGTTCCTCATCATAACTAAGATCAGGTCACACCTTAATTTCATCTACTGTCACTACATGGGATGGGTCCGCACAGTATTTCCTTAGCATGGATACATGGAAACAATCACGAATTTACTTAAGTTATTATGGTAACTTGAGTTAATAGGCCACTGGAAAAATCCTCTCAACCACTTCTTATAGACTGATGAATCTTGGACTTAATTTACCTTTTCGCCTAAACCTCAACTTTTTTCCATGGTGAGACCTTTAAGAACACTTGCTCCCCTCATTAGTACTCAATATTTCGTCATTTTAAATTAGCATAGGATTTTTGTCTATCTGAAGAAGTCTTCAGTCATTCACATATCATCCTTACCTTTTCCTCTATTTCACGAACTAGCTCTGGTCCAACTACCCGTTTTTCATCTAGTCCTGCCCAACACAATGGGGTTTTATAGTTTCTTCTATACAATGCTTCGAAGGGTACCATTTGGATGCTTGCTTAATAACTATTATTGTATGCGAACTTAGTTAATGGTAGATAACATTCCTAACTTCCTGTGAACTCTAAAACATAACTTCGCATCATGCCCTCGAGTACTTGTATCACGTTTTCTGATTAACCATCTGTTTTCGGATGATAAGTAGTATTGAAGTTAAGTTTTCAACCCAAAGCTTCTTGCAAAATTTTTCAGAATCTTGAAATAAATCGAGGATCTTGATCGGAAGTACTTGTAACTAGGATGCCACGGAGTCGTACTATCTCTGCGATGTACAATTATGTCATTTTTTTGCAAAGTACAATTTGTGCGAACTTTCAGGAAGTGAGAACTTTTTTGTAAGTCAAACCACAATCACCCATATCGTATCTTTCTTTGTCGAATTTTGTGGCAAACCCGAAACAAAGTCCATGGTGACTTTTTCCTACTTCCACTACAAAATTTTAAGTGGTTGTAACAATCCTAAGGGAAATTAATGCTCTACTTTCACCTTTTGACAAACTAGGCACTTTTCCACAAAGTTTGTGACATCTCGCTTCAACCCAGGCCACCAATACAGCTCATGGAGGTCAAAGTACATTTTTTTGCTTTTTGGGTGCATTGCGTAAAGGCTATTGTGAGCTTCAGTAAGGATCACATGTCTAAGACCTCCGTCACAGGGTACATAGAGTCTCCTATTGAAACAGAGTATCCCTTCTTCATTTAATGCGAAGTCTCTCTGAACCTCCTACTTTACTTGGCAGACCCAACTCGCCAAGTTTTTATCCGTGACTTGCTTCTCATTTATTTTTTGTAAGAGGGTTGGTTTTACTTGCAATTCGGCAAGCAGTCCCCCATCTTTCGTAACACTCAAACATGTAAATAGAGCTCACAGTTTACTCATCAACTTCCTACTTAAGGCATCTGCAACCACGTTCGCCTTTCTAGGGTGAGATTTTATCACACAATCATAGTCTTTCAGTAGTTCTATCCACTTTCTTTGTCGTAAGTTCAGCTTTTTCTGTGTAAGAAGATACTTGATGCTCTTATGGCCTATATAGATGGTACATCGCTCTTTATATAAGTAGTGTCACCAAATTTTTAGTGCGAACACTACCACTACTAACTCCAGATCATGGGTTGGGTAGTTTTGCTCATGAGGCTTCAGCTGTCTCGAGGCATAAGCCATCGCCCTACCTTTCTACATTAGCACGCAGTTAAGTCCCATGTGCAAGGTATCACTACAAACTACAAAGTCCTTCCCAGATTCAAGTTGAATTAGTACAGCTGCTTTAGTGAATATCACCTTAAGTTTCTCAAAGCTTTTCTATCTTTCATTTGTCCATGTGACTTCCACATCCTTTTGCAGCAACTTTATTAAAAGTGTCGCTATGGTTGAGAACCCTTCAACAAACTTACGATAATATCCTACTAACCCAAGAAAGCTTCACACTTCAATAACACTTTTTGGCGGTCTCCACTCTAAAATTGCCTTGATCTTTTTTGGTGCACGCGAACCCCTTCTGTCGAAACCACATGACCCAAGGATACTACCTCCCTTAGCCAAAATTCACACTTACTGAGTTTCATGAACAATTGCTTCTCTTACAGTATCTATAACACAGTTCACAAGTGAGAATCATGCTCTTCTTCAGTTCACGAGTACACCAGAATGTCATTTATGAAGACCACCACACACTAGTCCAAATACTCATAAGACACTCAATTCATCAAGTCTGTGAACATGTCAGGTGCATTTGTTAAACCGAAGGGCATGACCAAAAATTTATAATGCCCATACCTTGTTCTAAACGTTGTCTTCAAAACATCTAACTCATTCACCTTAAGTTGATAATACCCTGATTGCAAGTCTATTTTCGAAAACACTATGGCACCTCGCGGTTGGTCGAACAGGTCATCAATCTGTGGCAATGGGTATTTGTTTTTTATAGTCAATTTGTTTAACTATTAACAACTCTTGAAAAGAGTTACATTTCAGGCCTTTATACCTAGTTAATTTCTTGTCACATTTTGTCACATTTTTAGGATATTTTAATTAGTATTTTTAATATTTCATTAGGACTTAGACTATGTTGGAATTAGGTGCTTTTAAATCGCTTGTAGTGGAGTTTTTTTGTGTGTGACAAGAACAGGTTTTGGAACGAGGAAATAAAAGAGTGAAGTTTTTTCAGGGCAAAGTACAGACAGTTTGCCAGCATGGATGTCGTGGCAATGCCAGGAAGACCAAGTCAACATTTTTCACGTAGTAATCCCAGTGCAAATTCAAACTTGTACCAGATACATCCCCCTAAAAGAGGAGAAGATAATCACAAGTTGTTAGCCAACCCTAGCCTAATCTATCTATAAAAGCCGGTGAAGAGGACCACACAAACAACAAAGAAAAAAGTGAGAGAGATCCTGAGGTGTGAATCAGGGTTCAACAGCATAAAGGAAAGGGAGTCGAACACAATCCTTCTTAGTCATCACAGGATACTATGCTGCCGAAGTGTGGACTGGGCAAGAAAAAGTTATTTCTCAAAGTTTTTTCGTTATTTCCATTAATGTTCCTTCGAAAGATTGAATTGAAGTAGTTGAACACCATGTCGGATGATATTTTGATTTGGAATTTTATTTCCCAGCCCATAAGCTAAATCTCCTAGGGTTGGGATTACTTGCAATCAACCCTTTGACCAAAAGCCAGAGGCAATGGTGGAGTACAAAAGAGATAGCCACCAACTTTGACAAAAAGTCAGAGGTAATGGTAGAGTGTGAATCAAACCCATGTTTGAATTGAAATTGAGATAGTGATACAAGTTCTTCTCTTCTGAATTAGATGGATGGCAAGTGGTGCTCCAACAGCAGCAAAATTGACAAAAAAAAACCCCTAAATCAGTGGAAGAGAATAGTAAAAAGGGCATTAAAGTTAAAAGTGTTATTTTATAGCAGCCATAAAAGTAAGAAAAGCCAAAAGTTAAATTGTATTCTACTATATAACAATGTCTTTATAAAAAGTTTGAAGTCTTTTGTGGAAAAATTATCCTGCCCGTGATGTAAATAGAGCTTCTTCTATTTTCTTGACAAAAAATTTCAAAGAAAAGTAAAGAGAATAAAAGAGTAAGATTTAAAAATCATATCATTCAACTAAAAAATATATTATGTCATACTAAGAAACATAAATAGAAATTAGACTAAATTTCAATGCTCACAATAGAATAAATAAATCAACATTTTCTTTAAAGAAATGGTTTGTGAAGTCAGCCAAGATATTCTCCATCATATACATCTCAAAGCTAATATTCAAGCTAAATTTTGCTAACAAAATTGTTGCTTTATTGGATTCTGTTTTGATATATCTAAAATAGTATTTGTTAAAATCTTTATCTATCTTTTTCCTAGTTTCAATATCATGTCTCATGCCAGAAAGATCTTCACCTGTAATATGTTGCATTCAAATATATTACACCTATGATACTGGTGAAACTAGGGGGCTGGCAGGGCCGCGGCCCCCCTAAAATGAAAACTTTTCCATATGTTCCCTTTAAAATTTTTAAAATTTTAAATTAGTAAAGGTAAAATTGTATTTTGGCCCCCATAAAAATATAAAAATTTAATTTAATCTTTTAAAAATCATAAAGATGTAGTCTATTAAAATGGTGGAATTGCATTTTTTCTATCGTAAAAATTACAATTTAATTTCGGCCCCTAAAAGATATTTCTGGTTTCGCCCCTAACCTATGACCAATTGTTTAAAAAATTCCTATCTCCCTTCTAATCATCGTTGTCTTTTTTGAATCTAAATTTATTATTGTCCCTAATTTAACACATGTATGTGCTAATAAAAATATGACATAAAAATCAAATTAAATTTAAAGTATAAGAGTAAATATTTCATCAAAACTCCATGGAAAAAACAATATCTAAATTCAAAATAAAATTTCATCAAAACTCCATGGAAAAAACAATATCTAAATTCAAAATAAAAAGTAAAACTCAACCAAAGAAGTATTTATACAACTCAAAATTGAAATGGAAATTAGCCCAAAATTGAATGTTATAATACATCAAAAAAACATTATAAATGATTTAAGGGTGAAAATTAACGAGGAGTTTTGGTTGCCTCCATTGTCTTCTAGCTCTATGTCTTCCTTACACTAAAAGTTTACTTAGGTGGAGTTAGAAAATTATTTGTCATTAGTTATTGATAGATAATTACCTATTTGAGATGATAGAAAAATAATAAATAAATAAGGTAACCAAAGGAATTGGAAGAAAAAAACAATTGACGAAAAATTTAGAATGAGAAAAAAAGATAAGAAAGAGTTAAAAAAATATTGTAACAGATGGAAAACATTTTTTTTCTATATTTAATAGCCTATTAATTCTAAAGATTAGAAGATTTACTAAAATTTATAAATTGAAAAAATTTAATTATTTTCTAGAATACTTAATTACCCTTTTTTTTAAGAAGAATGGTTGGGTTTTATTATTAAAAAAAGAGCCCAAAGTTGAAAAGGCCTAAAAACACATAAAGGAATAAAGTCCAACAACTGAACTGGTCCAAAACACTTGGACAAACCAAATAAAACAACAAAAAAATATCAACCCAAATCTAAAGAAGATAAAATCAAACCAACAAAGCATTAAATAAATAAAAAAAGTACACTGCACAACCCAACCACCCAAGCAGATTTTCCATTCCTTAAGCATCTAAGCAAAAAAACCCTTTAGTTGCTTTCATAGAGGCGCTGAAATTATCTAAAAAATCTGCATAACACATTTCGGAGTTTCTAAAAGGGGCATTTTAGAATCGACAACGACGCTGCAGTGTTTTTCTTAGCTATACCGAACCTAAAAAGACCCAAAATAACTCTTTGATCTTGTTACTGATCTGGTTCCCCAGTTCCAAATCGTTGAATCGTCGATTGAGGTGTCATTAGGAGCCCAATTGTTGTCGATCTACTTCTACTGCCTTATGCGCGAAAGAGGGAATGGCTCTAGCAAGATAAGTTTCTACATTTCTTTTTAGTCCCTCTGTTGCCAAGAGACGTGCAACACCATTTGCATGTTTTGACACATAATGAAAAACACAGTGTTGATATCGCTCGCATGTTGTTCTTATGTTACAAATGTATGCCCCTATTACTGACCTTTCGACTCTCTTTTCTTTCAGTTTTCGGATCACAGCCAAGGAGTCACCTTCGATTTCCACACTAGAAAACCCAATTGAAAGCCTATCTCAGTCGCTCGGAAACAAGCCATCACCTCCGCTACAAACGGTGAAGGTATGTTGACATGCATTATAGTTTTTGAACAAACAACAGTACCTGAATCATCTCGAATAATAATCTCTGAACAAGATTTGTTATTTTGTTGACAAAATCCTGCATCGAAGTTTATTTTAACGAAATGTTCTTGTGGCAACTTCCAAGACACTATAGGTACTCTACATACAACTGATTTGTCTCTCCCACCATCAACTTCCCCCAAATAGTGCTTAATGATACTCACTGTCTGTTGCAGTGGAATGTTGTCCTTCATGCAATAACTTATTACGCGCAGTCCATATAGCCAACATCACACAACAAAACACACGACAAAGGTACGATGAGTTATTTACAAAAAAATATTGAATCCAATCTTTCATTGATGACTCTGATGTTTCTGTTTGTTGCACGATCCCTAACTGATGCCATATTTCTTTTGTCTACAGGCATTCCTGGAACACATGTTCCACTGTTTCAACACCATTGTGGCATCGAGGACAATTTTCTGAAATAATCAGTCTCCCGTAATTCAAATTAGCATAAGTAGGTAGAAAATCGTTTGTAATCCTCCAGGCTGTAATTTTAATTTTGGAGGGCTGGTCTAGGCTCCAAAGTCTCTTGTACAGAATAGTGTAGGGATAGGAATTTCCTTCAGTAAAAATTCCGTGATGATTATGTATTAACCATTTGTAAGCACTGCGCACTGTGTACTCCCCTGTTGCTTTTCCATTCCATGCTTGAAAATCCTCATGTGGAACATTAGATAGAAGGATGGCTAAGATTTGCCTTGCATCTTCTTCTATAAAGGTAGAGTGTATAACATCCTCCTTCTATTTCCTTGTTTTCGAATCAATTAAATCTACCACTCTTTGAATAGAATTTTCATGTGGAGGGGACTGAATTTTTTTATTTGGGTTCCTAGGTATCCACGCATCCATTCTCACTAAAACCTCTAAACCCATACCAATTCTCCAACACAGGCCAGCCTCAAGAATACCTTTAGTGGCCCAAATGCTCTTCCAAGTATAATAAGGAAGTTACCCTAAACTCGACTCCAAAAAATTCGTAGTTGGGAAATGTTTTACCTTAAGAGTCCTTGCTAATAATGAATCCGGATAACTAAGCAAACGCCATCCTTGTTTAGCAAGTAAGGCTAAATTGAATTTTGATAAACAGTGAAACCCAAGCCTTCATAATCCTTTAACTCACAAACATTTCCAATTACACCAATGAATTCCACGTTTATTGCTACTTTTACGCCACCAAAACTGACCAATAATACTCTCAAGTTTTGAACACAAAGTATTTGGTAATAAAAAAAACATAGCATAGGATAAGTAGGAGTAGCTTTGTGGACAGAATTTACAAAAACCTCCTTTCCACCTTGCGAGAGGTGTTGAATACTCCATCAACAAATTTTTCCTTTCATTCTATCCTTCAAGCCTTAAAAAGCCTGTCATTTTCCCCTACTAACAATATTCAGCAGCCCTAAATATTTCTCTGGTTCAGTGGACACCCATACATTAAGCAGTTGAGAGACCAAATCTTTTCCTTCACTCGATGTGTTAGAGCTGAAAAACGCTATAGATTTATCAAAATTGATACATTGCCCCAAGACATCTTCATACTCCTTTAGGATACTATTTATAACATTAGCACCCTTTCTCATCATATCCCCAAATAGTATACAATCATCAGCAAACATCAAGTGGGTGATTTGTGGCCCTCTTCGACAAATTCTCGCTCCCTGCACCAAGCCCTTCTAATTTGCAAGTCTCATAAGTGTCGAGAGCCCTTCTCCACAAAATAAGAATAAATAGAGGCTTAAGGGATCCCCCTACCGCAAACCCTGTTCAAACTTAAAAGTCTCACTCGATTCACCATTTATAATGACTGTATAAGACACCAATTGGACATAACCCATAATGAAATCCACCCAAGATCTTGCAAAACCCATTGTTAGCATTTCAATAAAAGGCCATTCTACCTTATCATAGGCCTTGCTTATATCTAGTTTCAAAGCTAATTGCCCTTTGCTCCCTAGCCTCTTCTTTTTAAAAGCATACAACACTTCGTAAGCTAGGAGAACGTTATCTGTAATAAGTCGACCAGGTACAAAAGCACTTTGTGCCTCATCAATGCAAGAATTTAGGATTTTCTATAATTGGTTCGCTGCTGTCTTCTCAATGATCTTATACAACACTGAACAAAGACTAATTAGCTGAAAATTTTTCAAATCGGTGGGATTTCCAAAATTTGGGATCAAAACAATATTAGTCTTGTTTATCATCTCCATTGATGTGCCTCTATTAAGAATGTCCAAATAGAAATTATTGACATCCTTTCCTATAATGTGCCAATATCTCTGATAAAAGAGAGCTGGAAAACCATCATCTCCCGAGGCTTTTGTTGGTCCCATAGTCTTTAAAGCTTTATACACCTCCTCCGCTTGAAATTCTAACATCAAAGCATTATTCATACAATCGATAACACACCTATTTACCCCTGAAAATAAATGGGATGTGTCCCTAATATCTTTAGTGGAAAATAGATCTATAAAATAACCCCACGCCACACTCTCTAATTTAGTAGCTTCAGTGACCATTCGACCTTCTTCATTCCACAAGCCCCTTATCCTATTAAAACGTCGCCTATAAAAAGAAAACTTGTGGAAAAATGAGGTGTTTTTATCACCCAATTTTAACCAGTTGGCTCGTGCTCTTTGTTCTCAATAACGCTCTTCTTTCTCCGTCTCGAAATTAAAATTCATCTTAACATCAATTATCTCAGCTAACACTTCATTAGTTCTTTCTTGGTTATCCAACTCCTCAAGACGTTGGTTAAACTTTTTCGTTAAAACACTCTTTTTTTATTTTACTTTATTCACCTAATGATGAAGACCCACCATAGTCGCCTTTAATCTATCAGGTAATGGCCTAGAATTGAACTCCTAAATGTTTTTAATTTTTTCCTCACAAGAATCCTCCATACCCCACCAAGCTTCGAATTTGAAAAACCTTTTACGCCTCCTAAAATCATCATGATCTGTTTGAATTTGTAATGGGCAGTGCTCGAAAAAAGAATGAGATAGATGACTCAAAGAGAAATTAGGGAAAATTTGCCCCCACTCAGCAATAGCAACACCTCTATCAAGATGCTCTCTTATGTTTATCTCCGGCAAATTTCCACGTTCCCATATAAACCAAGGCCCTGTGTAGCTTATATTCTCTAATTCACAATCTTCCAATACATTGTGAAACTCTTTCATTCGTCGTTCATCCCTTAGAATGCCTTGTTTTTTCTCATGGGAAAATAAAATCTCATTAAAGTCACTACTTACGAGCTAAGGTAGATTATGAGATCGTCCTAAGCTTCTCAGCCTATTCAATGTCCTCTCTCTATCTCGACTATATGGGGATCCATAAAATCTCGTTCATCTCCACGTATGACTTCCTGGACATTCTTGGATTTCAACATCAATATGGTCATTTGAATAACTTCGAAGCATCATTGAACAACCTACTTTCCATCCTAAGCTTAAACCACCTCTCGATCCTTCAGCCCTACATCAATACCACATAAATAACCACACTTCATTCTCACATTTTACATCCTACTAGTAGAAAGTTTTGTCTCCATAAAAAAAACAAGTTGGGGATTATATAATTTCAAGATGTGCTGAAGACGATGAACATTTTGTGGATTCCCCAAACTGCGAACGTTCCAGCATATTAATTTCATGGGGTCCTGCCGGCATGCCCCATGGAAACCGCCAATATTTGTAAGGTTGCACATCCTCACCATCGTCAATTGTAGTTGAATGAAAACTCAATCCTTTCGAACTTAAATAGGTGGGCCTGGGCTACTTCGTCCCCACTCCAATTTGAAAAGGGTTGTCCTCTAAATCATGTTCCATATAGACTAAGCCCAACCCACTAGACAAACCACCTTTAGTCAACTCATTTTTTTTGGAAAGTCCTTCTAAATTAAATCCTAAGATAGGATTAATTTGTTGCCAATTTCCTTGCCATTTGTCCTTCCCATAATCCCTCCCTGAATCTTGTCTTGCCAAATTTGCATCGTAAAGCTCGCCATCCCTTTTTCCTGCAGCCAAACACTACTCCCCACTAATGTCCTCATCGGTTGCGCCCTCAATGATAAATCCCATCCCAGCGGCATCTCCTAGCCACCATTATTGATACGAACTAGGTAGAAAATATCACCATGACCTAATACAGCATAAATGGAACATGTAACACCCTAAACCCAGCCTAGACATCCAGCCCAAATTTAGAGAGTTACATCATCAATCATCAATTACCACACAAACCATGCAACAAAATTAAACCATGCATCACATAATATTCATCCCAAAAGCTAATTAAGGGTATAGTCTTCCAAAGTCATACTATTATAGTATACTTCTAATGTACTACTTAAAGAAAGATAAACGTTTGACCGAGTTCCGCGGTGCTGACCCGTTGAAGATTGGGAACCACCTAAAATCCAACCAATAACAAAATGAGTTGTGAACTCAGTGCGTAAAAGAAATTTATTCAATTAATGCTCATTTATAAAGTAGTTCCAAATTTAGAGATTCGGTTCATACAGAAGTAATTTCAGTTCAGATTCAGAGCAGATCAGTTACACATATATATGCAATTTCAGTTCATATACGATACAGATCAGATTCATATTCAATATTCCTATCCTCGTTCGCTACACACCGTCTTCAGCCATCCCAACACACTATTAAAGACATTCAATACCCAACCAACCCTACACACCTTAAAGTGTTCGTTGACACTTTTATAGAAACGTAGCTTAGCTACTAGCTCAGTATACGACAAGCGCCAGAATCAGATTTATGCTCATTGTGGCGTAACCACGATTTTAGAACAGATTTCTTCCTCCTTCACAATATCCCAACCCATGCCAATGTAGAACACAAATACCCGTATCATGTATTCAGTCATTCTAATTAATTTCGTAATTAAATAAAATAGTTAAACATTAGAAAAAGCATTATAGTGTACGTATAACTAAGTTGCTCACAGATCAATTTCAGAGTATCAGACAGTTCTCATATAATCAAATTCAATCACTCGTACATTGAAGAGGCCAATATCAGTGTTAAGTAATATTTTCGGCTTCAAAAATAGGTTTCGGGCACCAATAACATGCCACACGGCCAGGTCACACGCCCATGTGCCTTGCCCGTGTGATTCCAAAGCATAAATAGTGAGTTACACGACCTGGACACACGCCCGTGTCCCTGGCCGTGTGGCTTTGTACCACAAACAGTGAGTTACACGGCCTAGGCACACGCTCATGTCCCTAGCCGTGTGGCTTTGTACCACAAATAGTGAGTTACACGGCCTAGACACAAGCCCGTGTTCTTGCCCGAATAGACTCTGCACTAATATGGCCACACACGGCTTAGACACACGGCCGTGTGTCTTGCCCTTGTGGCCCCAAATCGAATAAACAGTGAGTTACACGGCCAACCATACGGCCTGCCACAAGGCTGTGTGCCTGGCCATGTAGCATCGACAGCCACCATTTCCAGCGACCCGAAACTTGCAAAATTAAGGTTTTCGGTATGCACCTGATTTCACTTTGACGGAGAAACAACACGGAGACTACCCAGAACCTAATTAATCATTCAATAATCAATTACACCATCGATTTCAATATTTTAGCAAAATCAACCTATCGCCAAGATCATGTCAAAATTTTTGACGCAATCCCAACTCAATTCGCATACTCACCTCGCACGAAACAGAGGAAATCAGACTAACACGACAGAATAACGTCTCTTGCAATATCCTCTCCTAAAAAGGTAGCCAATCAAATGATTAAACAGAAAGTTCAAGCAACCGAGCAAAATCCCATTCGGTAGAATCTTGTTAACACTATGAAACTCGCAAAACGAGAGAAAACTAATGACGAAACTTACTTTATAATCGCACAATCGACCTTACAAGCAACGAAAAACTTCTAATTAACGCAGAATTAAATACCGTAAAAGGAAAAATAAAAGAACAGAAGGAGAACCGGAAAAGAAAATAAACTTTTAAAAAACAAAGAAGAAGGTACTACGATAGAAATTCTTCAGACTATTTTAAGTTAACCACCATCCTACCTTCCGACATTTGCAAAAAAATACTTCCTAACGCATATGATGGGATTCGAACTCGAAACCAGACAAAATATAGATAAATGCTTAACCAGTGAATCAGCAGGATTATTATTGTCACTGATTTACTTGGAATTAGACTTAACTACGAAACACGTGGATGAAGGTTGTTTTTAAAAAAAAAAACAATAACAAAACTTTTAACGATGTCACTCGGACTCCAGACCTTAAACACAGAAGTAGAGCACAGAACCACAGATATAAAAATCTAATTACTGTAAATTCTCACAATTAAATTATTAAAATTTTGGGGTGTTACAGAACAAAACAGAGATAATTTTTTATATTTGAAATTGGCATAAATATGACGTGTAGGTGAAATTATTAACTTCTTCTTCCTTTTTAAGGGTTTTTGCACGTCTAATTGAACACAAAGTCTCAGAAATTTCTTCCCACCACCATTCCCCTGTTTCATATCATATTCAATGAAAGTACCGAGAAAGTCACCAAACTGTTTTGTCATTCTCTCCGAGAAGAAACCCGATGGTAAGTCATGCACTTGAACCCAGAAGTTTGCAAATACTAAGGGAAGTAACAATGGAGCTTCCTCTTATTTTAACCAATGAAGAATCAATAAATGGTAATTGAAGGTCCACGGGGCTCCATTTTCCACTCGCTCAATATCCATTTTGTGGAAATATTTGAACAGGTAACGCTTATCCCCTAAATCTGAGACTTGGACCCCTCTTAAAGGGTGCCATTGTGGTCTGCAAAGCCGAAAAATGAACCATACTAGTAGTTAAGCAACATCCCACCAGACATAAATCGTATTGCTGGGGATCCTGATCTCCATTGTTATTCCATCACACCTCCTCTTCATCGTCGATTCGTAGATTTTCCATAAACCTCTCCATAGTAAAAAAAAACCCAAAAAACTGACGAACTCACAAACTCACATACACTCAAAAGAAAACAAAAAGCAAACACTTAAAAAAACAAAAAGCAAACACTCAAATTGATTTGAACTAACGAAGAAAATAGACTTTTCTGGAAAAATCTAAAATATATATATAAAAAAAAACAAGTTAAGAACAAAAGACGAAAACGTGTCAAGAGACAAACTGGATTGGTCTACCATATTTGTTTTTTAAATGACCTATCATACTAAAAGTAACTATAGAAAAAGAAAACTCAAACAAA
>JABEZY010265386.1:0-11003 GCA_013467495.1 Gossypium gossypioides | reverse complement strand
ACTTACTCTAGATCCACACAATTCATTTTCTAAAATATATATTAGATGAAATGTCAGTCTTATATAAATTAATTTGAAAACATTAAAAAATAATTTTAATTAAATGCTTAATTATATATCTCATAAGATCTTAAACACTAATCACCAACTCAAAAAATCTTTTCAATTTTAAACTCTTTCTTTCCAATAATAGCATTTAAACCAAATGTTACTTTTGTAGTGCAATAATAATCATGACCAAAAAAATAACATTAATTCTCATACCAATTATTATTTCAAAATTGAAATTAAAAATTTTAGATATTCAAATTCAAAGGAGTCATAATTTTATACTGAGTTGAATTGAAGAACTTGTTGAGTTCATCCCATCTCTCCATCACAAGACATACATTAGAGAAACCAAATAAGAAATCTTTGTCATGTTTTTGGAATGGTTGGCAATTCTTAAAATTATTTTGAACATTTGGTGTTGCATCAAACCTCCAACTCTAATTCTCAAAGGATTAAATGTTAAATCCATAATTATTTCTCCACTGTTAGCATACTAGAAGATGCTTATATCAATAAAACAAAATTAATACATTCATTAGAATAACTTCAACATTCACCTTTCACGGCATTTTCAAGAATCTTATTATCCAAATCCGAAAAATAAAAAATATGTATTAATAAATGTTGGATTTTAAAGCAAATAAACACTATAATTTTTAAAAAATAAAATCAATTACCAAATTTAAAATTTCAACTTATCCTCATGAACATTGGAGGCCACCAATCAAATGTAACACAAATAAAATCATCATACGTTTAAGCAATGGAAGTTGCTCCTTCAATTTTTCGGGCTTTTGAGAGCAAAAGACATGACAAAAGCACTATCAAAAGTATTATATGCCTTTGAAATTCTAATCGCAAATTAATCAATCATTGAGTATTTGTAAATTAATAATTCAAAGTTGCATTAGATTTATCTTTAAACCAAGATTAACCTCAAACAATTAAAATATTCATTTATCTTATAAAATTTAAAAAAATTGTAAATTATAATATCTCAAGAGTCAGGACTGAGATAAAAGTACTTTTCATTCATGAATTCCATTTTATGATTTATTTTCGTGAAAATAACAGACGACAATTTGTAGTTTAATACTAAATAATGGAAAGTTTAAACCCACAACCACATGGTTAAAAGCCATGCGGTCTACCAGCTGAGCTAAGATGGCTTGGTTGTCCCAAAATGAGAATGATATTTATCAATATAAAATTAGCACAGTTTTATTTTCAATTGATGTCCTTTTAGACTAAAAACACTTAGACCTTAAAAACAAGGCCCCTATAATCTTCGTTACACCCAAATAAACCCTAAACTCTTCATGTATACCTAAATAAACTCTTAACATAAACTAACCCTTAATTATATTTAGATAGCTCTTTTAATCATAGGGTCTAAGACAGGGAGTGACACATTTCATTTGAAATTAAGGCTAAATCATATATGGTAAGTTGGATGCGAGGATGGAAAGATTTATGAAATTTACTAAGATAATTGGTTTTTCTACAAATATACTTAGTGGCTTTGTAGTGGTGATTTTATTGAAATAATGCAGTGTTTGGAAAATCGAGTATTCATTTGAAAATTGAAAGGAAATTGGAAAATTTCTAAGTAATACTCAAACACTATGATTTAAGGTTTACAAAGAGTTAGTTTATTGAAATAAATCTGAGCTATTAGACTTTGCAATGTTATGTATAAGATTATTTCGAAAATACTTGCGAACATATTCAAAACTGTGGTAGATTGTTGCATTGAAAAATTCCATAGTGCATTTGTATTGGGAAGGTTCATATCCAACAATGTGTTAGTTGCTTACGAGATACTTCATTCGAGAGTTCAGACTTCAAATTTCATTTTAAATGGATTTCTACGATTCTAAATTGTATAACTACAATTTCTTGACCAAGTAAGCATGTATCCGAATATATTCATATACTAATTCGTAACTATTTGATTTATTTGTATAAATACACGAAATAATTTGCAAAGTCGTTTGCGCATACGAAATTCATACAATACACATGTAGATGGCAACATGAAGTGATATTGAAGAGGATTATCAAAAACTTCTAAATGACAAGCCATATATAGAAGGCTATCCAGAAGGTAAGGGTCAATATTGCTAAAATATAACTCCAAAGCATAATCATTGAAAATTCACTCTCACCACTTCCTAACATCTGGCTTATGGTACCTGCCATTAACATAGTTTATTGCTTGTCAAGCGTGATTGTAAGTGTAATAAAAACAATTATATATTTTTATCGATACTTTCATTTTTCCGAGTTTGAGCACCTTTGGATAGCAAAAGCTTTGAGGGGTCAGTTGGTACTTAAAAAAGACAATGACGAGCTTAGGGAAATGAAAGTACATTATCGATCGAGTTGAAGTGAATGTACCTATGTTCATTGCAGGTGGAATGGCATACTGAATTAGCAAAGTGAAGAGATAAAAAGAGTCATCATCCACCAGGCTCAAATGCTTTGCAGCTTTAATAACACCAATGCCAGATGCAGGCAAGAAAATGTTCCTTATGATAAGGATTCCTATAATAACAGGTGGTCGTACACTTGATCCACTTAACCCTGAAAGATTGAAAATAATGAATCTAGGCTCATTAGAGTGACTCCCTAATAAATTGAAATAAGTCAATCTTTCAATTTTACAAGTCAATCATGTCAAATTGGGTTGGAGTCAATTAGAGTTTACAATTTCAAATCTACTTTAGGTTCTAATCACTTTAGTTTGAGGTTTGAGTGTTCCAAGTTTGAGATGCTTTGAGTTGTTGCCTTTTTATGCTCAATCGGGTTAGATTAAAGTTGTGTTCTAGTTGAATCAAGCTTGTGTTTAGGTTGATTGGGTTGGATTTTTGTGTTTGTCAAAATTGACAAGTCTTATTATAAACTATAAGGTAGACTATATCATTACTCACTGAACTATGGGTAAGTTTTCATTTCGGTCACTTAGCTAAAAATGTTACAATTTGGTCACTGAACTATTCAAAAGTTTTCATTTAAGTCAGCAGGTTGTTAAAATCAATGTTATATGGCTTTCTCTGTTCGTACTGCCTGCATCTCTCTTTTCCTTTTTCTTCTACAATTCAATTTTTTTTCATGAAACAACTTTGAACATCACGAATTTGTGAACCAAAATTTAAATAACTTTTTTCTCCGATCTCCAATATTGATCGTAAAATCGACTTGAATCTAAGGCATGTCCTTCTAATCATCGATGGGTACTAATCCATCGTACCGATCGTTGAATCGTTACTTGGAGCTCGTTGGTGGAACTTTTTTTCTTAAAAAAACTTAACAACCCATTGACTTAAATAAAAACTTTTGAATAGTTTAGAGACTTAAATGAAAATTTTCAAATAGTTTAGTGACCAAAATGTAACTTTTTTAGTTAAGTGAATAAAACAAAAACTTACCCATAATTTAATGACTAATGGTGTAGTTTACCCTAAACTATAACCAAAGATTATTCTACATAGCACAAGAGAATGAGAGGGAAAAATAACTTCTCTGGAAAGTACCTTTAAGAAGATTTGCTCCTACTATCAGAGTAATGGATGGGATACCAGCATTTCTACACAAGTGTATACATACATACATGCATAAAATTAATCCAAATTGTCGACATATATACACCAATATAAAATTAAAACACACACAAACACACTTGAATCTTAAGATGTATATACCCTATTAATTCAGCAGCACTGTAGATAACATGAAGTGGAGCACTATCACCAATGAATGTCTTTCGGATTGGAGTTGCTATTCCGATAAGGAACCCAACAATCTATGTAGAAAAAAAAGTTAGTGATATCCGTCAAGATTTTTTTTTTCAATTGATCACAATAATATCTATTATATTCTAATACAAAAATGTGGGAACACCATGACCATACAGCTGCAATTGTAGCTGGTGCAAAAATCTTTCTTAAGCTCTCACTTCTCATAATCTTCATAAACAATTGCTTGAACTTTACAGTAGTTGAAACCTTGCAAGAGGTATAACAAACAAAAAAAGTTATTTTAATAAGCCAAACATTTAAAAGAGATGTCAATTTATTGGATTATATATAGATCGAATTGATTGGACTGATCACATGCTTATCCTTTTTTTTTAATATAAAAGAAAGAGGAAAAAACCTTTTGGTTTCCGTCATTGTGAATTTGAGGCAAGCCAACAGGATCATGTAAGACATCCCTAGTGCAACCATTTGCAGCGACGATTATGGAGTTATTTGAGTTGGTTTCTTTAACTTCATTGTTTGCATACATTCGTAGAAGAAAATAGAGAACGGACCATATATAGATTATTTGAATCTACATTGTTAACAAAAAAAAAATCATTATATTCACAATAATATATAAGACAGATTAGCAAAACTAAATGGGTTTCAATAATGAGAGCATGAGGTTACACAATCAGAATGTAAGATATAAATATATATATGTTGAAGGCGAGTATCTACTTTGTACCTAAACTCCGTAAACCTTTTGGACTCTCTTCGGAGTAGCGAGACAAAAAACCGAGGTTAAAATCGAGCATAAACACCTCAAGAACAATACCTCCACTGTTGAAGGAGTGAGACATTCCAAAGCATATACTCGCCCTCAACAATATATAAATTGAAAATTGGAGATATTTTTATTAATATTATTGATTTTTTTTTGTCATATTAGGTTTCCAACTAAAGTGAAAGTTGAGCTAGGTTAAAGCCCTAAATAGGGGACAAAGCTTTCTTAATGTTGTTATATCCTTATAGAATATTCAAACTTGAGACCTTACTTACTAGGTATAGAAGTCCTTACCATTTGACTCAACATGTGTTGGTCATAAAATATGTATTTTAAGGGTTGGGATCTTGTCTAATATTTTTTCATTCATTGCTTTTTAATACACTAATTTATTACCATTAAATATGTAGGGTCCATCTATAAATTGTGAAATTCATATTTGTAAATGATAATTAAAGTTATATTGAATAATAACGGACACAAAAAATAATGGAGGGGGAGCCAAATATGTATTTTAATTGGCATCATTTAAGGGTATATTTTCCTTAAAATATTTTGAGTTAATTGCATCAAACATTCCTAAACTATGACCTTTATTTTAAATTGGTCCTTAAATTTTAAAATATTCTAATTCCTTCCTTAAACTATCAATGTTATATCAATAAGGTCTTTCCATTTCTAAAATAATTAATTAATCGTTAAATGAGACATCAGCTCTTATGTGAAATAATTTAAAATGAAAATTTAAATAAAAATTAATATTGTAAAAATCTTGATTTTGAGGTTTTTGAAGCTTTTATAGAAACTATTGTTCACTCTCTCTCTTTTTCAGTTTTACTTTAATTTTTAGTTTTTAATTTTAAAAGTTATGCGATAACATTTTACTTTAAAATTTTCATTTTAAATTATGTCATATAAGATTTTGTATTATTTAATGGTTAAATTAATGGTTTCAATAGTGGAAGGATCTAATTAATATAATATCGATAATTTGAAGATGTAATTAGGATATTTTGAAGATTACAAACGAATTTAGAATTAGCATAAGAATTTGGGAATGTCTAATACAATTAACTCAAAATAATTTTGACTTTCATTGTTAATTTACCTTCCATTTTTGTAAATGTCATCTTATTCCAAATACCACAAAATGAAAAAATGGGAAGAAAAAAAAAGTACCTCATGCCAAATACCATTTAAATATCTAGCTTTATCCATAATCACAATCCCTTCCTAATTTATAAATCAAATGAAAAATGCGCTTAAACATATTTGAACTCACGTCCTTTCAATTATTATGTTAATAATAATGATAATTGAATTATAAAGTAAACTGGTTAGAAAAAAAAAACATTTCTTAATAAATGAGAACTTGTACAACGTAGGGGGGGTTTGGATGAGCGATTGGATGCGGTGCGGTGCGTTTAGCTTACTTTTTGTCTCACGCTACAGTATCGCTACAATATCTAATCTCACCGCCACCGCTGTTTTTACACTAACCGCAAGTAAACACACTGCCCATCTAAACTCACCCATAGTACATGATCCCATAGTGGTATTTTTCTTGTTTCCATCTAATCTATTAAGCTTAATAAGAAAAAAAGGTAAGCAACATAGTTGGTCAACCAATTTTTGGGGTTTTTATATTGGTCACCAAAAAAATATGCAATTTGGTCATCATCATTAGAGAAATTTATCAATTTTCTTCTAATACATGCCACGTCATGTTTGACCGATAGCCTATGTTGGTCAATTAGTTTGCACGTGATTATATTAAAACTTTCCTTAAGTGATTAAAATGATAAGTTTTTCTAATTGTAAATTTTTTATTTGAGTGACCAAAATGAAAATGTCCAAAAAGTTGATGATTAACTATGTAGTTTACCAAAAAAACCAAATATTTTTCATTAAAAATAGCCTCATCAATGACAAAAAATTCAGCTGGATAATGAAGGAGAAAACATAATAGATGATATACCGCTAGAGAAAGTGAAGCATAAGCCTTTGCATTAGCAGAACAAGTGGATGCTACTTCTCCAAATGGATTATTCTTCTCTTCACACAGTGCTGGAAGTATGATGAGAAGCATGTTTCCCAAATTTGCTGCCCACACAAATTTATTGGAATGAATTAAAGAAAAAAAGAACTAAAAATCTAAAAAATTTAAAAATTATTGGGTTATTAAATATTGACCTGCAGAAGTGCAAGAAACGACAAGTCCCCATAGGTGTCGAGGAGGTTTTGTAACTATTACTAGAATCCATCCAAGAATTGAACCGATTACACATGTGATTAACACATTTACTGGTAAGAACCACCTAATGATCACATGGAAACCAGTGAAAATGGACAAATTAAAAACCCTTTTAAAATTATTGTAATAATGAAGTGAAACAAAAGCATAAACACAGCTTACAAGTCAGCTAAACCTTCAAGAGTCATTGTATCAGCAAGACTGCAACCAATGAGTGCAGGATAGAACACATAAAACACCATCTACATACATATACATGCATACATATTGTACGTCTAAAGTTAGAATGTGTGGGACATGGATTTCTTCAAACAAAAAAACATGGTTTCGAAGCTCACGTTATTCAAATGGCGCCTTGCGTCACACCCTAAAAGATCAAAACGTTGAGTTGCGAGGATTAAGCCAGCAATTATAACCAGAAGTACCTTTAGAACTGGCATCAATGATATAATGAACAAACGGAATATATCCATTATTAGACAACTTTGAGACTCGATTTTTAATAAAGCCTCATGAACAATAAAAAACACTGCGAGCTACCTGCATATCTCATAGTTCTATATATAGTTCTATGAGATACAGTTTGTTAATAATAAGTACATTTATTTTAATTTTATTGGGTTTCAGTGGTTTTAATGCTGTTTTAATTGCACCTTGAATGTTCCATTTTTTTTTCTTACACTTGCAATCGTTTCATGAGTATTTGGTATAGGACACAACTTGGGTTATGGTATGAAACAATTTTGATTCAACCAAAAGTCAATATTCTATTTCTTTACCTTTTTTTTTTCCTTTTAAAAGAAAAAAAATTGCATTAAAAAACATTTAATATCCTACCTTTTTCCATGCCATAGAACTTAGTGACCATTTTATGAATAATATTAATTCTTAAGTTTAGGGTTAGGTTTGCATATTTTACATTCTTTTAAGATCTAAAACTTTTGAGCCATATCATTTCTTAACATATTATTTCTCTAATTACCATTTTATCTTTAATCAAATATCTTGAAATGATCACTTATATCGAGTTATTTTGTGAAAAAATAATTATATACTTTCAGATTTAAATGAGTTGTAATTAATTTTACCATGTTATTAGGTAATTTATTTTTTATTTTTTTTGGAAAAAAATAACCAGAATTTACATTAACTTAAGGCATTAGATATCCCCCTAGATGGATCCTCAAGAATTACCAAGCCTTCTTTTCTATCAAAGGCCATCTTAGCCATACAATCAACATCTTTATTATTCTCTCTAGGAATATACGGTAGAAACCAATTACCAACCTTCTTCAACATTTGATGTATTCGTCTGATCAGTGCCGAATTCGAAGATGACATGGAACAGTCGTGAATAGCCTTTGTTGCTTCCATACTATTAGTTTGAACCAAAGTATTCTCAAAGTTCCTACTCAACATAATATTCAAACTAAAATTCCCCATAGTTTGACATAAAAAACTGAACACTTGCCTAGACATCTATTATAGCCAGATATCCATTTACCTTCCTGATCTCTCAAGGCACCTCCTGAAGCAGCTTTACCAGATTTTACCTTAACAGCACCATCAGAATTTAATTGAACCCAATTATTCATCTAATGGATTGCCCTTCTAACCTATTGTCACTTTGCCGAACCTTCCTTATGATAAGAAACATACTGCTTAGCCCAATTGTACGATATTTTGATAACCTCGCTAGCATTCCATTATATGCCTTGAAAAATAAAGAGATTATTGTTCTTCCAGACATGCCATGCAATTAGACCGAAGAGACTGGTCCACTCCACTCCATTCAACACCATTCTATGATGATTTCGTAAATTGGCTTCAAACCATTCATTCAAACTACCAGGAAAAAACCTGCTCCTCCTATCCATCGAAATTACCTAACTCAAACTTGCTTTGCCACAGGACAATCTCTAATGGTGTGAAGATTATCTTTTGAATCATGTCCACATAGTGCACATGAACTATTAGCCCCGATCCCACTCCTCACTCGTTCCATGTTTGTGAGTAGCCTTTGTTTAAAAACAAGCCAAATGAAGAACCTAACTCTTTGGGGCACTTTGAATTTCCACGGGATATTCCAAGAAGCATCATTTGAATATCCTATGACCATTCATCTACTTTTCGATATACACTCTTAATAGAATAAAATCCTGTTGAGGTACCCATCCAGGCAATTTTATCAGGTCTCGTCAAGGGTTGCGGAGGAGGTATACTAATAATGCGATTAATAGTCTCCTCTGGGATCTAGATTCAAAACATGCCAAGATCCCAGGAGCCATTTGTGTTCACCAGATTCTTAAGAGTGCACTCCAGATCAAGATTACCACGGGAAGGAATCTGATTAACTAGAGGTCCAACATCCGAAATCCAATTATCACTCCAACATCTAATCCTATTCCCATTCCCCACAGACCAGAAACTATTTTCGTGCAGTAGAGGCCAAATTTTAGAAAGAACTCTCCATAGAAAGGAACACCTACCCCTATCAATAGAATTCAGTACATCCTCATTTATCCCATATTTAAATCTTAGAACTCGAACCCACAGAGGAAAAGAATTAGTTGCCAAATTAAAATCCCATTTAAGCAATGAGGTGTTATGAGCCCTCATTTGCCTTAACCCAAGACCACCACAAGACTGAGGTTAACAAACCAACTTCCAACTCACCAGAGTCAACTTCTTCCCTTCACTCATGTTCCCCCAAATAAACTTCCTCACCATACGTTCAATATCTTCACAATCCCTTGCGGAATCATCATTGATTGCATAAAATAGCTAGGGATCAAAAGCAAAATCGAATGAGCAAGTGTAACTCTTCCTACCATCGATAATTGTTTAACATCCCAACATTGCAACTTGGCTCGAACCTTATCTACCACAAATCTTATAGAATTATTTGTTGCCTTCTCATGGAAAAGTGGCACACATAAGTAAGTTCCAAGGTTTGTCACTCTTTGAAATCCAAGGACGTCACCAATAGAATCCCTTAGCTCCTCCTCTACCCCACTTGAAAAGAGAACATTTATCTTCCTTGCATTAATTGTATGCCCAGATGAAGTACAAAACTGCTCCAAGATACTTTTAATTCTCCTGGCCAGTTCAATATCTGCCTGTCCAAAAATAACCAAGTCATTTGCAAATATTAAATGAGATAAGGTCACACCTGACTTGGATAGTTGGATGGGACACCAAATCCTAGAATTAACTGCTGATCAGATACTATGGCCAAGTCATTCCATACTGAGAACAAACAAGTATGGTGGTAAGGGACATCCTTGACGAATGCCTCTTACCGGTTTGAATTTCTATGTTGGGATCCTATTCCACAAAACCTGCATAGATGAACCCATAATAGTGGACATAATAACCTTATGTAAAAAATTAGGAATACCCGCTGCCTTCGACGAGACATCAATAAACTCTTAACTAACTTTGTCATAAGCTTTTTCGAGGTCAATTTTGATTGACATCCAGTACATGCTCTTTTGTTTACTCCTCATAGAATGGATCACTTCTTGGGCAATAATAACATTATTTGTAATGTTCCTTCCGACAATGAATCTCACCTACTCCGGTGCAATAATTTTTGGAAAGATAACTCTAAATCGATTGACTATTACCTTCATTAACAATTTATAGAGGATAGTGCACAGGCTAATTGGACGGAAATGAACAAAACTCTCTAGATTAGTGATCTTAGGAATAAGGACGAATAGAGTGTTATTCAGCTCCGAATCAATACTTTGACTAGCAAAAACCTTCTAGACCAGCTCAAAAACTGCTTTACTAACCAAATCCCACTGACTTTGAAAGAAAAATACATGAAAACCATCACTACTTGATGCCTTCAGCGAAGTTATATAAAAAAGAGTTGACTTAATCTCATCCACCATAACCTCCTTATTTAGGAAAATGACATCGCTATGATCAAGTCTTGGTAACATACTAGCGTACATCCCTTAATTTATTTGGTTGCTCTCCATACAATCTTTAAAAGAATCTAATCGACTCTTGTTGAAGATCAGCTTCTTTAAAGATCCATTCCCCTTCCCCATTTTTTAAGGGCAGAGATACTATTAGATTTCCTTCTATGCAGAAGTTTTTAATATGTTTTATTATCAAAATTTTTTTTAACTATTTTTTCTATGGTTTTTAATAA
>JABEZY010265289.1:0-14921 GCA_013467495.1 Gossypium gossypioides | reverse complement strand
GACTTCTACATATCACGTTCTATCTTTTCCATCTATCTTCTTTATTTTCTTCTTTATTGTTCCAATCTTCGATTTATTATTTTATTTATTTATGTTAGTTATTTATTATTTTTTTGTTTTATTTGACTTGGATTTGATTGTGTTTCAGGTTATGTCAAAATTTGAGTTTCTTTTTGAACGTCTAAAGCCCTAAGTCAAATCTGTGACTTGAACAAATTTTATGATTTGCTCCCGTGTTCATCTGCACTAATTCTTTATCGGCAACACTCAAATAGTTGAGTACAAAAGCTTACTTGATATCCTTCATCCTTGCCAGCTTAGCTTTACCAAATGTATAAGGCTCCTTTTACCTAGAAGCTAAGCATGACAACCCAAAAACCAATTAAACCGACGATATTCAAACTTAAAAACCCATAATCCAGTCTCATGCAAAAGATTTATCAAATATTTT
This sequence comes from Gossypium gossypioides, assembly GCA_013467495.1. Lineage (NCBI taxonomy): Eukaryota > Viridiplantae > Streptophyta > Magnoliopsida > Malvales > Malvaceae > Gossypium > Gossypium gossypioides. The sequence continues at coordinate 14,470 of JABEZY010265289.1, read as the reverse complement.
TGAACTTCTTTTTTTTCTCAAATTAAAGAATACAAAGAGATTAAGAAGCTTACCAACTTACCAGATTCTCTAGTTTCCCTACTCAAACCTCACGATCACTGCCCTACGCAGAGCTTCCCTCAACTTCTCTTCTTCGGAGCAACCAAAAAAGGCGATACAGAAGAGAAGAAAATAGAATAGAAATAGGGAGAATTATGTCGCAAAAATAATCCTTCTTACACATATAAGTAACTCTTCACACACAACTACGAAAGCCTGAAATTACCATCCATCAATAATCATTATGCCTCCCACTAAAGAACCAATCAGTTCAAACTTAACTTAACCAGAATTGATACTCAACTAATTACCCTTCAACCACTAAATTTTCCAAGTTTTTCAGAAGAGTCCTTCGAACTTACTATCTCTTTCAATTAACTCCCAACTCTTCCTTAATTTCGAGACCTTAATGAAAATTGGGTGTAACAGTTTTACATTTCTCACTTAATTCTAGGTGACCTAAATAGTCATCATAACCTAACTCCTAGTTTATTCTATCTTACTCCTACTTAAAAAATTGATCAAAATTTCATAAGTTAAAATTATACAAATGGTAAAGTACAATGGGCTCCATTTTATGTTTTACTATTAGAGTCATTCAACAAGATTTTTGGCTTCTCCATTGACTTCCGACCTCAAGCTTAGTAATCCTAATTGATCCAAGTACATCCCCTCTAGACTGAGTCTTTCCACTTATCCTTTTCTCGAGCACGAATTTGCTTTCTTGCATGCACAAGACATTGAGAGTACCGTTGATCAAGGTTGCTAGTGGCACAATAAGATATAACATTACAATTTTCCACTAAGTACCCAGCATGTTCCTCATTTGTTAAGGAATTACCACAATTCAACACTTCCACCTCTCTATCGATTTTCATAATTAGTTCTTTTTTTTCCACATCGATGGTAGGCTTAGGCATGGCTAAGCATGGTCTTCCTAACAGAATGGGAATTTCCATATCCTCCTCAAAGTCAAAGACTACAACGTCAATAGGAAATATAAATTTCCTGACCTTGATCAATACATCCTCTAATACACCTTTAGGGTGTACCATGGACCTATCAGCCAACTATAGTGTAATTGATGTGTTATTCAACTCCCCTAAACCCAATTTCTGATATATAGGCAAGGGCATCAGACTTATGTTGGCTCCTAAGCCACATAAGGCTTTCTCAAAATTAAGTTCCCTTATGTCTATAGGAATTGTAAAGCTCTTTGGATATTTAAGTTTAGGGGTATCTTTTTAGTTATTACCACACTACATTCAACATTTATATTAACTTGTTCCCCTTTTTTAAGTTTCCTATGCCTAGACATAATTTCCTATAAAAATTTGGCGTACTTGGAAATTTTATCAATAATTTATATGAGCGGTAAATTCACATTTAAGGACTTGAAAAGGTTTATCAAACTTACAAATTCCTTTTCGTCCCTTTTTTGTTTGTCCTCGAGCCTTGATGGGAATGGAATACTCTTACACTTGAGTGGGCACTCAGTTTAGGCTTAGTTTTAGCGACTTCTACCTTAAAATTATTGTTCTTATTATCACCTTGGTAAATCATCCAGAGGGTCATCGATTTTCTCCTCATCCACTTCCTTCGGAGTCGGAACACTCGAGTTTTCTAGAATTGTGTTCGCTATACCTGACCAGAACATAATGGCTTTCCTGTGCTCCTTCCATTTCTCCTAGGATTGTTTTCAGTGTTTCTTAGGATTCTAGTGTTCTCATGCCTTTGAGAAGAATTCACAAATTTACTCATCTAAGCCTCTAAACTTGTCATGCAACTATCCATCTATTGTTGCATCTAGTTCATCTTTGCTAGTATCTGCTACACATCACCCCTCAATGAATCCATCTATTCTTTAATTTTGAGTGTAGTAGGCTCGTTAACTATGTATTTTTACTCATACTCCTAAGGTTTAGCAATATGGGGTGGTTTATGATAGTCTCAAAACTAACTAAAAATACAACAAAGGCAAGTGCACCTATCGATAAATAGTATAGCTACTGTGAGTAGAGATATCGTATCCATAAGGACTAAAAGTACTAGTAATTACCATTTTCCTATTATTTAACCAACAAATTGGAGTGATTGGTTTAAGCTAAAATCTACTAAATTAATTAACTAAAGAACTCAGCAGAGAATAAATCAGGAAAATAATTGAATAATAACCAAGAAGCTAAACAATACCTAGGAAAGAATCCACCTAGACTTTATCTATCATTATGAATCTTAATTAAACGATTTATTCACTTGGTATCTTGATCCGTAGAAATCCCTAAATTATGCTAATATCCCTTTCAAGACTAAAAGCAACTGACTCTAAGTTGATTAATTGAAATTTCTTTCTAATTAAAACCCCTATTGTCGCATTAACTCGATATATGGATTTCCCTATTAGATTTGACTCCCATCTGATAGATTTATGTCGTCCTATTTTTAGGATTGCATGTAACTCCACTCAATTATACTAGATCTACTCTTAAACAGGGACTTTTCCTTCTTTGATTTAAGGACATCAAACATGGATTAATTGTCTAGAAATATCAAACCAAGAATTAATCACACATATATGAGAACAAGATTCAAGTATTTATCCCGTAAAATAGAAATCAAATAATAGAATTCATCATAGGGTTCATCTCCCCTAGGTGTCTAGAAGATTAGTTCATAATTGTAAATAAAAACATCTTAAAGTTAGTATAACCAAAAGAAATATAGAAACTCATAAAAACTTCAAAGCAATTAAAAGGATGTCTTCAATCTTGATGGAAATCTACTTCACAGTTGGTTTCAATGGTGTTTTTTGTGTTGTTTTCTTCAATATTCTTTGGTGGCCCCCTATTCCACTCTTTTATTTGGCATTTATAGGTCTTATAATGCCCCAAAAGTCTAAACATTGTGTTTTTCCACGTGTTTGGGATAAAAATCACGAAATTGACACGGTCTGGCACATGGTCGTGTGGCTCACACGGCCGTGTGTCCAACCCGTGTGACTCCTAAATTCTTCTCTAATTGTCTAATTTTTGCTCTTTTTTTGCTCCTTTTGCTCCCAAATGCTCTCCTACTACAGAAACATGAATTTAAAGGATTAGGAGCATAAAATTCACCAATTTGCATAAATAATCATAAAAAAAGGCATTAAGAACGAGATTAAAACATGTTAATTTTATCACTTATCAGTTTATAAGGAGGAATCAACCAATCTGATTGAAGTTCTCTCCTTGGTCGTATCCCCACTTAAGATTTAGGTAGTCCTTCCAACCTGGATTGTATGTGTTAGTGTAACACCCCGATACCCTACGTGATCATCGTGTCTAAGTTACAAGGTCTCACATTCCTTGCCAAAGTAGGTACAATAGATAACATTATATTCAATGTAAATATGCATTTAAATACAAGTAATTCATGCTAATTAAACAATGAGTTATCATTTTGAGAGGATTAGTTCGTATAGATATGTTTTTTTAAACCTTAGGCTTGACAACCCAAGGAAGTAATCACAAGGGAGACGAGATTGGGAGATAAGTGAACCAAGTACATCGTAGTTTATCTTGGTTGAGAAAGTGAGGTCAGGAGATAAGTGAGTATCAACCAATCGATTAATTAGTTTATGGTTGGGAGGTAATAATTGGTTAATCAATGGCTAATCTACCCTAAAACCTTAATCTAAAGTTAATTACAAACCCTGAAACGAGTTAATCTTCCTGATTGGTTTTATTGATTTTAGTCGTTTTTTTTATTTTCTTGTTTATTTATTTTCGTTATTTAATTTCTTTCATTAGTCCCTTTTATAGTATATTGTAATATAAGTATTAATTAATACTACTTAGACTTATTATTGTAAAAAGGTTTTCATTAAATTTATTCCATCCTCCCAAGGTACGATCCTCGGAATACTTCATGTGTTCCGTTGTACATAATACTATATTACAATCTGACATGTATACTTGCGGACACCGCCGTTCTAATTTCTTATATTTTTTGTGTGCTATTTTTACTATAAATGATAACACGTTTATAGGCGATCAAGTTGTTGGCGCAGTTGCTGGGGAGGTTTCAACATTAAATTTAGAAAATATTTTTACACTTAATAAGATAAATATAATTAAGTATTTTTAGTTTTTGTTTATTTATTTATATTTTTATTTGTTTGTTTAATTTCTTTTCAATTTTTAAGGTTGTTTATGACTTGAAGCTCTAGCACCCAATCCAACCATTTCTTAATCCGAAACAATCTTGAGACACAATCGTCAGTTGAAGGACAACGATCTACTTAAACACATCACAAATCCGAGGAGAGCTACTGATGGCTCGACAAGAGAGGACGCTATGCGACTACGCAGTACCAACTTTAGATGCCATCAGAGGCAGTATTGACAGACAAAATATTAGCGCCGATAATTTTGAGATCAATCCAGCCCTAATACAAATGATCTAAAACACCTTACAGTTCTGAGGAAACATGGTGGAGGATTCGAATCAGCACTTAATTTCTTCAAATCTATGATATATTTAAGTTTAACGGGGTCACCGTTGATACTATTCATCTTTGGTTGTTCCCATTCTCATTATGTGAGGATGCGTATTCTTGGGTTGAATTACAGGTACCAAGTTCGGTCACCACATGGAATGAACTCACATAATGGTTTTTACACAGATTTTTTTGAATCGAAAGATCCTTCCAACTTGGGAGGGTGAAAACCTATACGAGGCTTGGGAGTGATTTAAATCACTATTAAGAAAGTGTCCCCATCATGGGATGCAAGAGTGGTTACAATTTTCATTTTTCTATTGTGGTCTAGACGAGAATTTAAGGTCTTAGTTAGATAGAGCATCCAGGGGATCTCGCATGAGTTACACATACAAATGAACTAGTCAGTTGCTTGAGGACATGGCAATGAACTCATATATGTACAGACAACATGAAGTCCCCAACAATCAAGGCTATCCATAAGGAGGATAAGTATCAACAGACCATCAGTAAAAGATTTGGGTCGTGTTTAAGGCCACAAGTCCAAAGGCCAACTTGTAGAGGTATATTATTTAGGGAATATGAGTGGAAATCTCTATTCTAACTTGGATTTGAAAGATCATCCAAATCTAAGATGGGAACTATACGTAAAATCAACAGAATCATCCTTATCAACCTCCACATATGCATAGAGTTCAGAAGAGGCCTATGATGAATGACCATACTGTATGTGGTCAAATGATGGAAAAAATATAAAGAGAAATACAGTTAACGAGGGAAGACATTTAACAAGTGCAATTCAGTTGCACTTACAATCATAATCGATTGGATGACATCCAAAACCAACTGAGCCAGATGATGAGTTTGATACAAAAATTAATCCTCGAAGGAATGGAAATGAGCAAGAAAAAGATGAAATTGAAAATAATTTAAATGCCACCACTAATGCGAATGGGCCCATGGAGGAAGTAACCGAATCGGTAGCTGAGCCGGAGATCTCAAAAGTCAATAGGGCAAATATACCAATCCCATCAAGGCTAGAGGACGAACAAAAGAGGGACGAGACTGATTTTGTAAGTCTAAAAACTAAACATGCCAAAGATGTCAATCCCATCAATTTGCCACTACTAGAACATATTGAAAAAATCCCTAAATATGCCAAGGAAAAAATGGCATGGCATAAAGAAATGGAAAGAGGAGAACAAGTTGACATTGATACCTTGTGTAGTGTGTTAATTGTGAAAAAGATACCCTTGAAATAAAAAGATTCGGGTGGTTTTATAATTAAAATATAGATAGGGGATTAGTATTTCAGTAGGGCCCTTTATGATTTAGGGGAAAGTATAAACTTAATGTCCCTATCAATTGATTGGAAACTCAGAATCGAGGAGTTAAAGAACACTTCTATAACGTTACAGTTAGTCGATAAATCCTTAGTACATCCAAAAGGTGTACTCGAGGACATACTGGTCAAGGTACGAGGGTTTATAATTCCTGTCAACTTTGTATTCCTCGATTTCGAGGAAGATTAAGACATCCCTGTTCTATTAGGCAAACCATTCCTGGCCACATCTAAGTCGACCATCGCTCTCGAACGGAATGTGCTAATAAAGAAAATCGATGGTGAAATAGAAGTGTTCAAGTGTGGTCATGACTCCTAAAGTGAGGGATAAGTTAGGGAGGAATGTTATTTGTTATTCGATTTAATCCCTAACAGCGTTGATTAAAGGTATTTTTCGAGTTGTGTTAGTGCAGGTAGGCGAAATAGGAAAGAACTGGACAAATGGAGGTATCCCAGAAGGACTAGAATTGGTTGGAAGGCCAACGATAGCCACAAGAGACAGAGGAAGCCGATGGTTAAATTCAAAGAACTATCGAACAAGTCTAGTAGCGTGACATAATTTTTAGACCATCGATCTTTAATTAATATGTACATATTGTAAAGTAGTTTTAAATTTTAGTTGTAGTTAGATTTTAGAATTCGTACTTTTAATTGCATTTTAGAAGTGGTAGAAATTAGGTTTCGAGGCGCAACGAGAAAGATAGAAGCTAATCTAGGACAAAAACAGACGAACATAGGACTTCGACACACCCTGAAAGAGTAAAAGCTAGGTCGTGTCACAACACACCAATGCTATGGCGAGATACGACTTTTGTGGAATAGAGAACAAATAAAATTCATGTCATGTCGTGCCACACATAAGCTATGACGCGACACGCCTATGTTTTTCAGTGTATTTCAGTCCATTTCAGGCTAAAAGGTCATTGGAATTTCTATTTATACCTACTAGTTATAACCTAAAACACACACCTTTTTAAACACCGAAAAAAGAGCAACAAGATCCCTCTAGTCGTTGCACCTCGCCCTTGGGGTCTGGCTTCAATTTTTTAAATTTCCAACCTCCGAATTCTACATTTGCAAAATAATTTTCATCGATAAAAATCCAATAAACATCATATATGCATCGACTATTGGATCTATCAGGAGCTTCTAAAAGGCATACGGAGACGCAAGCAAAGTATGTGTTTTTCGCATTTAATCATAACCCTATGTAGATGAGTGGAAGTTTCCATGTCTTTCGTCGAACCATTCACACGACCGAAAAGGAATGTGATTGGAGACAACATGTACAACCAATTCATTAAGCTCCAAAAAAAAGCAGAATCAGGAAGTCGGACAACGAACATAGCATAGGAGAGATCCCCAAAGGCCTGGTAAGAGGAAGACTAAAGCACAGATATCACGAATGAAGGGACTGACAGACATGCAAATTTTTTAATGGAAAATGCATTGGATGTAAGATATGGGCAATATCTCGATTCACCTTGCGCAACAAAATGGATTGCCAATGCCAATGTCACTCTCGAACATGCTCAAGAGATTCCCATCATCGGGCAAGGAGGGTGCCAACGATGAAGAAGATGATGATGAGAGGAGGAGGAGACCCCAATCGTACCACCAGATTATGAACAAGTATTTTAAGGCATATTTTAATTTTTTTGTTTAAATTAATTAGGATTTCATTTTATTATATACATATATAGTTTCTATTTAGTTTTTATTCATAGGAATCCTATTTTTTTACGGCACTACAAGTACAAGCCAAATCACAAGCAGTAGTCCCACCAATTGAGTTGCACATATCACACTAATCGGATAACCTCTTTCCTTTACCTTTCATTGCACATTAGGAACAATGTGTGGAATAAAGTGAGGGGTGACTTAGGAAAATGTTAAATTTTCAGTTATTTAATTTTATTTTCCATTGTTTTTAGTAGTTTTTAAGTTTTTAATTTTGCATGTATTCTATGTGCTTGAGCTTGTAAAAATACAGGTGATTGGTTAGGAGCATGTTAATAGGGTTTTGTGAATAAATTTGAAATTTAGTTTGGTAATAATTGATTCTAAATTTTTAATTTTAAACTACTTAATTCAATTTATTACATTGTGAATAGATTTAATGTGTTAAGTATACCATAAGATAAATAGGTATATAAATAACATGCATGTTTAATTGAATTATAAGTTGTAGAAATTGATAGACTTGGTCGATTTAATCTATGTATAGAATTACCTAGGGACGACCTAAGGTATTGTTTGGTAGATAATTTTTCAAGCCAAAAAGCTACCCCATAAATATTCTCCCTAGTACCTAATTTGAGCCTGAATTCATTTTCTTGATGAACCATAATTAAAACCCTAAGCTAACTTATATTCTATTTGGTTCTTTATTTCTTGGTTCTTGCATAGATTTAGATGTCTGACCATTGATATTGAGGGGTTAGGTAGATACATCAAGATGGTTTCAAAAGAGAAAAAAAAGTGAATTAAGGAATTGTATGGTATTATGAGTATAAGATTTCTTGAGCTTGTAGAAAAATAAGGCAAAATGTCCATTGAGAAAATCTCGATGAAAAAGAAAATAAAAGCAAAGTGAGTTGGAAAAAAAACCATGCTCACATTTGTTCTAAAAAATATATATTAATAGCTCAGATGATTGTATTCGTGAATACTATACGTAGCCTTAGTAAAGGGAGAAATAAGGAAGGTGAGGGAAGTGGATATAAGGTGGTGAGCTATATGTATACTCGAGGGAGTATCGGGGACAATATCATGTGCCAAACTACTTTCATGCTTAGCTGTTTTGCTGAGCCTGTTCTTTAAATTCCAAATCAACCTAAGTTGGAGAAAGTTACAAGCCAAAAAGTACTATGTGACTTAGTAGTACCTTACGTGCATGAAATTGTGCCGAGTTTTGATGTTTTTACCACTTATATTCATTTGAAAATAGGTGTACATTTGTATATCTGTTTTGATGCAAACCTATACTTAACATTCTTTTATTTATTTGCTTTGTAATTTAGTGAACTAACTCGTCTAATTTTAGAAATTGTGAGTCAATTGTATATAATTCTAGAGTTATTTGTCTATTTACATTATCTTGTTAATATATTTTGTTAGCTCTAGTTTTTCAAGTGTTTTGATATAACAAAAAGTTTATTAAAAATTCCCTACTTAAATTTGCAAAAATTGTTTATAAGTCCTTAAAATTATTTCAAAGTGTTGGACAAAATAAACTTTTAAAAAGCCTTGAATTAACTTAATTCTTAACGAGTTTTTGAAGTCTGAAGAACTTCTATTGATACTTAGGTGGACAAGTATTGGTAGAACTCAAGATATAAAGACCTTAAAAAGGCTACAGAATTCTACCGGTAGAACTAGGAGTTCTATCGATACAACTTTGGGTTCTACTGATACAACCCAAACTTCTATCAGTAGAACACACTCCAGTGTTCAAGGTAGTTTTGGCTTGGGATCTCTACCGATACCCTAGTCTGATCTACTCATACAACTAGAGTTCTACTAATACCTTGAGAAGTTCTGCACTTCTACCGATACTCTGCTGGGTTCTACTGATACCAATTGAAACCCTTAGAGTTCTATCGATACAACGAGCCCAACAGTCATATTTTGGAAGGATTTCTACCGATACAAGTCCCATTCTACCTAAACAACAAAGCTGTAGACTGTATTTAATGCTAGTTTTTATGGCTGCAATGACTCTATTTTGTTTCTAACAGCTACAAATATCCACGAGGTTGTTAGAGGACTTAAATACAAGGTCAAGACTCCTCATTAAGATATAGAAATAAGTGCCTAAGTTCCAAGAACTCAATTTTCCAATTTTCCTCAATCTTTTACTAAATATTTCTTGTACACACTTGTGGGTTAAGTCTTCTATCATTCTTTCAAGTGTTGTAACTTGGTGTGAGAATGCTTAATTGTTGATTATCTACCTTTTAGAGGTATCATCATATTCATCGTTATTTTCTCTCATTTGTGAGGTGTTACGTAAGGTTTTGGGTAGAAAACCTTAAGGGGAAGTGGTTCTATCTTACCTTTGAAAAGATAGGACTTTGTAAAGTTAAACCTTGTCCTTAAAGGTTAAAATCTAGTGGATTTGGAAAATCCTTAGTTGAGGAAAGCTAAGGTAGTGGAGATAGGCAATTGAGGCTGAACCACTATAAATAATTGAGTCGTTTTATTTTTTCCATTTCCCGAAAACTTTTTAATACACAAATTCACCCCCTCTTGGTGTATTTCGATCTCAACATATTTCTAACCAATTCCCTGTATCAAGCTAGCTCAAGTACATTTTCTTTTCTCACATGTTTATTTCTTGTTTTTTATTTTTATTTTATTTTGCTTAGTTTGCTTGAGGATAAACAAAGACTTAACTGTATGGGTATTTGACTTACCGTCAAATGCAGTAGTTAATTCCGGTTATTTCTACACTTAAGGAGTTTGTTTTCTATCCAATTTAGTATTTTTATATTATATTTTCATTATTTAGTAGGTATGATTAAATATTAGTAAAATAATTGTTTTAAACACATTATGAGTGTTGTGACCTATTAGGCCAACACGAGCCTTAGGTAGTGCTAATATGTGTAATTGAGTGTGCAGGATGATGATTTGTAGGCCCTATTGATGTGGTAGCAAGGGACGAGTGATGCACAAGTTTCCCAAGTTGTCAAAACATAAAACAAACCATACAAGACATAAATTAATTCTTGTGTCACACCAGAGACCTTGTATTGCGCGACATAGGTCGACTTGCTCCCAAGTATATCAAGAATATTGTCATCCAAATAGTGGACTTTATACGAAGACCTAAGACGTGCCGAAGACCTAAGTCGGGCTACCAACACTCTTATAAATAAGACCTTAGGGGTTTGATGTCACCCGTAGTTTCCTATAAACTAGGAAATTAGGAACAACTTTTGGGTTAAATTCAAAGAGACAATAAGTCAGCAGTCTCTATTGAAAAATTAGGAAAAGTTAGAAATGGAATTGGACATGGTTTAAATCCAATTATGATTCGACTAGTTAAAACTAGTTGGTTTCTTAGTGGGAGACAAAATGATTATCAACGGATGGTCTCTATAAGGTTGATAATCGAGCGGGAAGAGCTGTATATAACTGGAAGCGACTTACTGAGGAGGATTCATCTCCATTTTGATTCATTTTCCTCTTTTCTTCATCTTCTCTCTTAGTTTCTTTGAAGAATAAATAGTTACTGGAAGCTATACATGGAGTGGTGATTATGAGATTTGAGTTGAAAAGGTAGAGAATCCAGTAACTTTTTGCATGTTTTTGGAAAACTAATTTTTATGTTGAAAATTGCTGATTTTAATTTTTTTTTCTTTGTTGTAATGCTTAGCTACCAGGAGAATGGAAGCTTTGGCGTTTGGGAAAGGCTAAGCTAAGAAGGTAAAGAAACACTAGTTGAGTTTCTACACTCCAAATTTGGGATGCTTTTTGTTTGGCATGAGTTGGTTTATAGGTATCCCCCAAGGTGTCGTTATGAAAGAGATGGTTATAGCCTTATGCTTGAAAACTAGCATACGTCATGTTCAAATTATTATGAATTGTGTGTAATGCATGTTTGTATGTGTTGCAGAATACGTATGGGAAATATCGACGAGTTAGATGAAGTTAGGATTCGAAAAGGGTTACTTTGTTAGATATCGCCATACGGTGTTGTTGAGTGCACCTGTGATGTGCAAAGCTCTAGGCCTTGCAGAGGGAACACTACAGTATTCAAGCATCAAGGTTAGGAATGAAGAAATGGAGAAATAGGAGAAAATGAAATTCCTATTAAATTCGGCCATACGGTGTTGCTAATTGCACTCGTGATCTGCGAAGCTCCATGCCTTGCGGGGGGGACACTTCTGTGTTCTAACATCAAGGTAGATATCAAATGGATAGATATCGATAGCTATAAGGTTCCCTAGAGCAACACCATAATGATTGTTAGCAGGCTTTAATTGCCAACATCATGACGATAGTAAGGCCTTATGAGGTGACACCTCAATAGAGGTCTAACATGGAAGACCATATCTTAGCTATGCCAACCAATATAGTCTGCCAGGATAATAGAGGTCTAACATGTAAGACCATATCTTAGCTATGCCAACCATTATAGTCTGCCAGGATAATAAACACGGGGTAGTTCATAGGGATAGTAAACACGGGGACGTCTACTATGACATTAAACATGGGGTGAAAGGGTGTAAGACCATGGCTTCACTACGATAACCAACGGAGTCTGCTGGGACACTAAATACAGGGTAGACTTCTTGGACAGTAATTATGGCTAATCAGAGCTAAGGGAAAAGAGTTGGAAGAATAATGCAAGTGTTGACAAGCGGATATTAAGGAATCCGCCAAGCGAGGCAAAAGTGTGGAAAAGGGGGGAACAATCCGCTGAAACAGTAATCATGAAAGCCGGTAGGGTATATGGTGACGATTGATCTATCATAATTCATGGTAGTAGATTAAACTAGTTTTCATACTTAAGGAGCTTGAATACGAGCAATTCTATCATATTTTAGTTAGTATTTCTATTTTAGTTTCAAATCAATAAAAAGTGTAATTTTTTGTTGTTTTATGACCTTAAGGTCCGAAAGAGGCCTAAGGGAGGACTAACGTACTTAGGGAGTTTGCAGAATACCATTCAAAGGCATGAGAGCTCGAGGCTGGTCGCCATGTTGGAACATGGGAGTCTGATGTCACAACATAGTGAATAGAGTGCCAAAATTCCAAGATTGCCTTTGGTGTCACGACACAGGCAGTGGATGCCGCGACACACCCTTGAAGCTAAACTTGAAGTCAAGCAACTTGCCTTCAATGTTGCGACACAAGCACTAGATGTCACGACACGGCCCTACACTGGAAGAATTACGAGTAAAGGGCATTTTGGTCCACAAAATATAAATTAACATAAAAACGTTAGTCGACCTAGGGCTAAAGACGACGACCAAACCTAACACTATAAATAGACTCATAAGAAACTTGAGAAAGGACAAATTTGATATCTTAGAATTTTCTTTGTAATTAGTTTTTAGTTTTCAATTCTTTTTAGGCTTAGGATTTATTTTTAGTTGTTTCATTTGGGTTCATCAGAAGATTTGATTTTTAAATCCAACACAAAATCTGTGGATTTCTATGCATCAATTATTAAATACATTTTATGATTCTTCTTAAACCTTTACTCTTGATTTGTTCTTTATGTTTATCTTATTTATCAAGTTACCCTGTTTGTGGAATCCATGATGAACTAATTCTCTTATGGGAGATTAGTGAGTGGAAGTATGATTAATTAATTTCTATAGAGGGTTTTCTTAGCGGATTAGTTGTTTGGGATAGGAAGGACTTAAACCCTAGGCCTGACAATCCTAGAAAGTCATCTAGGTGGAAATTAACCCAACAATGGTATCGCCTATCTATGAGCACCTTACCCCAATTTGGTGTAGACTATGAGGTCAAGAGATAAGAATTTATTGCCGACTCGTTAGTTCATTAGAAGATCAAGAGATCCTGCTAGGGTAACGACTAGTTGATTGAGTAGAAACCCGAAAGAGGAATTAGCTATGACCACCAAGGCAAACTAATCACCCATGCCTTAGATTTGGTTGATTTACATATTATTTTTCCATGTTCACTTTATTTTTATTTCTTTTCTTATAAAACCCAAATTCTTTTATTTATGTTTAATCGTAATATAATTTATTTAAAGTACTAATTACATCTATTTTCATTTAGGTTAATATTGATTTAGTACTTGCCACCCTTGGGTACGATACTCAGAGTACTTACCGACTCGTTGTAAACTATATTACAACTTGACCCGTATCCTTGCGGACACCGCCTCAAATTTCATATCTTTAGTTGCAGTATTCACGCTCTGGACATTAGTACATCTAGAGGTGTTCAAGTTGTCAGCGCCATTGCCGAGAGGCAATGATACAAGATTAATTTTAATTTTTACATTAATAGAATAATTAGGAAAATTTTAAGCTATAGCTATGATTTTTATTTTATTTTTTACTAACATTTTTATTTTCTTTTGTGGTTTCAGTGTATGACTTGAAATAGGGACACACCTATCGAGCTGATTACTAATCCAAAAAGACTAACCCATAGAAATCGTCGACAACAACAGCAGCAGCAGCAACAACAACAACAACAGATGCAAAACCAACCACCTGCTATAAGTAACCCACCACAAGAGAACTCGTTGTTCAATGAGATTAATGAAGCTAGCCTACAACATTTACCACCACCACCACCGCAATTACTAGCAAACCCATAGATGGTGCGAGAAGAAAGAACCCTAAGGGACTATTTGCTACCAAATCTAGATATGGTGCAGGGCAGCATTACAAGGCTGACCATTACGACTAACAATTTTCAGATAAAACCAGCCATGATCCAAATGATCCAGAATAATCTGTAGTTCAAAGGAACTATGATGGATGACTGTAACACCCCTTACCCGTATTCGACACCAGAATAGGGTAGAGGCATTACCAGAACAAAAACGCTTGTAAACGTATTTAACCGTATTATAAAATTTCATCTAAATTAAAACTTTCAAAATTTTTTTA
>JABEZY010265269.1:0-14204 GCA_013467495.1 Gossypium gossypioides | reverse complement strand
TGAAATGACCGTTATAGCCTTATGATATGTATGGCTGATTTGTTCTATGATATATATATGACTGTTACTAAGTATGACGTTCTGCATTCACGTATGATTTATGACATGACATACTGAATGGGGTTGGGATACCGATATGGGGAAAGTATACTGTACTGGTGGCTTTGCCACATATACTGTTACTGGCAGCTTCACTGCGATTCTATTACTGACAGCTTTGCTGTAATATTGGAGTGTTTGCTGGGTGGGTCGATTTTATCCCCACATGGTATGTTGGCGGTACGGAGTGGTGTGTTGGCTAGATTGGGATGGGTTGCATTATTGCACTGTACTGGTTACTGTATTAGGCTAAGGCCCACACTATTACTATTTTGGGCTAAGGCCCACACACTGTACTGTTACTATATAGGGCTCAAGCCCAGACTGATACTGCATGTCTACTGATTGACTGTTAGGGGATTACACGTTGAGTTTCGTAAACTCACCCTATTCATTTAACTGTGCAAGTAATCCTTAGCCTTAGGCTATTCGGTGCTTCGAGGGACTTGGAGGTGGCCACACATCTGCTACTGTTTTCACTTGCTTTTATTTTAATTTAATTTAAATGTTGGGTTTGTTTTTGTAATAAGGCCTTTAAGTTTGTTTAAATTTTTAATTGGGCATTTGCTTACCAATTTTAAACTGCTAGTTAGGAGGAAACGAGTTTTAAAATAATTATTATTTTCAAAGACACAGGTTTTTAAACGATAGAATTTAAAAAGCTTCCGCGATTTAGACTAACTTATTAAAACAATATCTGATAACAAGACAAATGTTTTTTTAAATAATAATAAAGGAGTTAATTTTAAACTTAGAAACAAAATTTTTTACCAACGAGACCAATCTTTCGAAAGACACTTCAATGTGACACACCAGATCCGACCATAACGTCTAGGTCGGGTTTGGGGTGTTACAGTGAGGCAAAGCATGGTCAATCCATAAGTAGCTAATTTTCTTAAGGAGATTAACGATTGGATGTGGGATTAATTAACGAAAGAATTAGGGTTTGAGTATGAGTTAGTTGGCTTAAATTATGTGTGATTTAGGATAAACGAGGTCGAAAGATAAGTTTACCGAGTAAATTGTAATTTATCTCGATCAAGAAAGTGAGGTCAAAATATAAGTGTGTATTGGTCGATTAGTTAATTAGTTAGAGGCTGAAAGGTTTTAACTGGTTAATTAATAGATAACTCGATAAAACTCGAGTTCTAAAGTTAATTAGGAACACTAAAGTGAGTTAATCTTCTATCTGTTTAATTGGATTAATTTCGATTGTTGATTTACTTTAGTTAATTTTATTAATTTATGCTATTTCGGTTAATTAATTTTAATTTGGTTTTTCGTACTATAATTTTAGGTTATTACTATTTAGCCCTATTAATGTAGAAAATTCATTTTAGTTTAATTCAACCTCTTTTGGGTACGATCCTCAAAATACTTCACAGAGTGTTTCATTGTAACACTTTACTATATTACAATTTGACCCATATACTTGTGGACACCATTTTCATATATATATATATTTGTTGCAGTATTTTCAGTCCAGGTGTTCGCACGTTTGGTGACGGTCAATCAAATTAGAAAGTATTGGGTTAAAAGCTCAAAAAGTACTTGTAATTGAACCCGATATGGAAGATACCCAAAAGCCCCTTATGTTAATAGGCTGGATGACTAACCCTAGTTAATGTTAAATAGGGTTGTTGCCACCTATACTCCTAATTAGACAAGGAATTCATTTTTCTAGTTGAAATAGTCTTCTCTAATTTAACAAGGGCTCTACCTTCTCTCCTTATAAGTAGATGGCGTCGGTAGAGCCATTTACACAACTTCAAGATATCATTATTCTACCCGAAAATAGAGAGACTTTTATTCTCTTAGAATTAAATGTACTTTCCTGAATAAATATTTTGTCAGTTTCAATTTGAGTAGAGAATTTTTCTTTCCCCATAAAAGAAAAAAATTAGTTTTGTGTTTTGATTCAATTGGTTCGAGCCCACACTCGAAGCAGTTCGTTGTATAAGAATAGCGAAGAAGATCATTTAGTTAAAAGTTGGGAACGACAAGGATCCGTCCATCCGAAACATATGTACAATTTTAGTCAAGGATTTATTGCTACATATATCACGAACCAACTTGATTTTCAAAATTTTAATTTTTTCGCCGTGCAAGAAAATCATTTTCAAACCATATTTTTTCCAATAATTGGTATCAGAGCTACAGTTGTGTGATCGTGGACTATCATCTCCACATAGGATTTTTATTTTATTACTTATTAAAATTAAAATATGTTAGTCGGAAATGGACATAGGAATTTTGTAACCTAATTTTTCTCGACGAAACCCGAAGAATCGAGACGCGTCAAAATCAATCGAGACGATGCAAACCTGTCACAAACAAACTGAGAAGTGATCGTCGGTGGACAATGGTGGTTTGAAAATGGTCCGATGACGGTGGTCTAGGGGTGGCCTATGATGGTGACACAGAAATGATGGCAGAAAGACGATGACGAAAGAAATGTGAACTGATATCAGAACAGAAGTCTGTGATGGAAAAATTAAAGACCAAAAGTTTGTTTTGGGGTGAATTTCGTAATTTTACAATTTTTATTTTTCTGGGATGGAATCATGGAAGCTTTGGCTGGTCAGAGTCATTTAATTTTATACTTTTAATTCTATGATATAAACATGATGATAATTGTATGATTGCAAATGTATGTTCATGCATATATGAGATAAGCATGCTAGATAGATTAGGAAGAATGTCACATGTACTTGTCACGCATATAGATGATTCATTATTGAAACTGAAAATTAAAAACCTTGCATGTTTTTAAAATATTAAGTGGGAAAAGGTCTCTCAATAAGACCTGCACCCTCTATCAATGGTCTCTTGTGATGGAATGAAACAGACCTACCTAAAGGTTGATGTTGTCATGTGGATTTCACTGAGAAGACTTCTTAAAAGTAAGTAGAATTTTCTTATGATCATATGGTAGTTGGACCGGCCTCTGTAGTAGGTATTATCATGCAATACATCAAGAAATTTTATCTTCAAAGATTACAACTAGTCATAGCATGCTACTCAGTGAGATTGTCCCAAGATGGCTCATTTGTGGTGCATGATGCGATAGGTATTGAGTTGATGGTTATACACTCAAAATCATCTAGTTAAGTAACTTCCCAATGAGTTATGCTTAAGTTACAATGATGGTCAAACGTTACATGATTATTAGTACGTGTGAATGCCTAAGGAATTAGGTTCATGTACTAATTGGATGGAAATCCATGTTCTTACTAGTTGATCATGAGGACCCCCAAGGTGCCTTGATTCAATGAGTGTAGGATTTATCGTTGCAACTGCTTACAAATGTTTTTAGGGCTTCATGTAAGACGCATGCATCATCTTAATGCATATTGTAATATTGAAAAACATTTTCAAACATTCGCTTAATACAAAAATATTAATATATGAATGTTTTATTTTCAATTCAAAAATGACACTAACTCCCTTATTGTACATACTCACGGAAATCAAACTGAACGGAAATTATAATGACCCGATAGTCAAGGGTGTCAAAAAGTGTATTTCTGAGACTCTGTACTCGTAAACCAGACCCATAAATATTTAAATATTTACGAGCCTAGTTTAGTAGTGAATTAATTTTTGGATTAGTAAATTTCGTGAAATTAAGAGTTGTTAAGGTACAGGGACTAAATCGCGTATTAGTTAAAAGTTGAATTATAGATTGAAATAAATAGAAAATACTAAAGTAGCAAATATACCATTTATTAAATGGTGGGAGGTGGCCGGTTATGGTTTAATGAAATTGCATGTGTAAATGTTTTATATATTAAAGTACCTTCAATAATAATGATAATAATAAAGATAATAAAATGAAAACAAAATTTAAAAGAAAGAAAGTGGAAAGTGATGGAACAAATGCATGCAAATTAAAAGAAAGAAAAAGAGAGAAAGAATAAGAGGCTGACGGCAACCTAAAAGCTTTTGAACTTTTCAACTTCAATTGGTTAGTCAATTTAGTCTATTTTCTTGTAATTTTTATATTTTTGGAATCCCGATATTTAGAACTCCCCGACCCATGTTGTAATTTTTAGTATTGTTAAAGATTTTAGATGTTGACATTGTTGAATAGTTTAAGTATTATGGATTAAATAAATAGATTTTTAGGTTAGAAATGGAAAAGGAATAAATTGTTGATTTTGAACAATAGGACTAAATTGAGAAAAATTTGAAACTAAGGGGTCGAATTTGAAAAAAGAAAGCTAAATTTAGCTTAGAGTGAAATTAGTATCAAAATTTGAATTACATGTGAAGGTTAAAAACTAGTCTCGATTTATGGACTAAATTAAAGAATAAGCAAAATATAGTGTGAAATTTGAAAATTTATGTGAAATTGAATTGTGTAATATTAATGTATTTTAATTATTTTATTCCATAGCCAACATCGTACCAGAATCCTCGAGTAAAAGAGGAAGGATAAAATCAACATCGAATAGCTTGAAATTCACGGTTTGTGTTTCTATAATCCGAACTAAGTTATAAATTATTGCATTTTGAATTGTTGCATATGATAGCATTTGAGGTGAGTACTTTTGTACTTTAAAATTGAATTCAATCCATAGTCAATTGAAATGGATTGATTTGGTACATTATGAATTTATTGAAAATATGAAGATTGAATTGAATATATGTTTATATGTGATAATGTGTATATATGTGAAATTGAGACATGGGTTTTATTGAAAAGTGAAATGAAACCCTATTAAATGTATCGGGCTGAATCAAATATAAATGGCATGCCATAGGATAGGAAGAGTTTAGGGATTTCTTCGACCTTGAGTCGATGAGGCACTGGGTGTCAATTTGCTTCGATTTAACTGATAAGATACTGGGTGTTAATTTATATAGCGTTGGGCACAATTATAACTTTAGATTTATCCGATAAAGCACTGGGTGCCAAATTGGTGTGTTGGTTGGATCCGTGTATCAGTCCGAGTTTGAGTCGTGTTAATAGGGGGAAATTTTAATAATAATTTATGTGATTGATATAAAAATGGTCAAGATGGGAAATGAATATGAGATGAGAAGTATTGAACTTGTAAAGATAAGAAATGAATATGAAATGAAGAAATGAGATGTGAAACTTGAAATGAATTCAAGCATTGATCAAAGAGATGAATCATTCCATTGCATGAGTTGAAATATTCAAATGCTAGATGAAATGCCTTTGATATATATGTACTTGAACATGTGGAATTTAGAGGATGTAATAAAGAATGGGAAATTTTTGTATCATTGATTTGAAACATAAGTGCTTAATATTTCTTGTTACATTCTCACCTTTTGATTACTTTTATTAAGTTAAATTGTTCAGATTATAGAAATATCACTGAGTTATATCAGCATGCAGTTTTGTTTTTCATGCACAGGCTAGGTACTTTCCAACTTATCACCGACTCAGCATCCAACAATGAATCCTGAGCTTAAGTATGGTGATATTTTATTTTGTAATGGCATGTACCTAGGGAGTCCTTTGTTGATGTTGTTTATAAGGTGTTGTTATTTTGGTTCTAGTGAAATGACAGATAGTTGTATATATATATGGTTATAGTTGAGGCAATGTTGGTATGGTAGCTTAGCATAATCTTGGTATGTGCTTAGCTTCAAATTTGGAAACTTTAGGAGTTGAAAGTTAGTTCAATTATGGTAAATGTGATATGAATGAAAGTCTTGAATGTTTGATGTGTTGTTGATGTATTTGAATATATAAATTGTGGCACCAACGAGGGTACATTCATTAGGCATATTGAATGATTGTTTTGGCATATTTTAAGTATGTTTAATTGTGTTTTTCTTAGTGCTCAAGCAAGTAGGAAATGGTAAGCTTGAGTTTTAAGGTACATTTTGGTGCACACGACCGTGTGTCACACACAGGCGTGTGACCCAAGTCAATGAGTTACACGGGCTGGGACATAGCCGTGTGTCTCAAGTCAGTGAGTTACACAGGCTGGGACATAGCTGTGTGTCTCAAGTTAATAAGTTACACGGGCTAGGACATGGCAGTGTGTGCCAAGTCAGCGAGTTACACGGGCTGGGATACGACTGTGTGTCACAACTTTGAAAGTCACGCGCCCTTGGGCATTCCACACGGTCGTGTGTCCCTTATTTTTAAAAAATTTCAAAAATGACCCTAAACTTCCAGAATTGTTCCAAATTAGTCCTTACCTATTTTTAAACTAGTTTTAGGGTCCCGTAGACTCAAAATAAGGGCTGTAAGAGTAAATTTTACTCTGAATTGGAATGGATTAGCAAACATAAATTAAGTGCATTCTACTAACATCATTGAAGATAAAGAAAATAAATAGTCGGAGTATATACCAATACTTTGATGCCAATAATTGGAATAGTCTTGTATGTAACCAGCTTCTAGCATTCAAGAAAGGATAAATAGTGATAAGAGGGTAAACAATGGAAGGCAAGGTTTAACATTGTAACGGCCCAAAATCTGGCCTAGAAGTTTAGACCGAATCCTGGAGGTTACATTGATCACCGAAGCGATTGTAGGAAAATTTTGGTTCAACAAGTGAAAAAATAGACAGTATTTTGATTACGTAAAAATTTTCAATTATCAAATCTCGATATTCGAACACAAAGTAGTTCAATCTGAATAACGTCTACTTGCATTTAACACAAAATTTCATACCATAATATTAAAAGCAGAACTTATAGTCCCAAAATCGTTTATATAAACTCAATTTTACAGAAACCACTTTATTAACCAAATTTAAGAAACGTGATGCTTCCGTAACCCCCACATACCTAGTCCAGTGTCAGAATTCGAAATGTACCTGAAAGGGGAAACATTAAAAGGGGTGAGCTACACGAGCTCAGTGTGAGTTCAAAATGATTAACAATAGATTTCCAGAAGAGAACCTCAGATGGCAGTTTAATAGCAAAACATACTTACAGAGATATGCAGAAACAGAAACCAAACACGGAACCAACGTCCCAACACACGTGATAGTCAAAGCACACCAAGTACACACAGAATACACAATGCAAGTGTTGTACAGTCAGACAGGATATGGTCAAATAATCTTACACCCAGAACACCCAAACAGATGCATAAGAATGCAGTCAAGTACTAAAACCCACCCAACCAGCCAACACGCCTCTCCGTCCCCCGATCACACCCCAAAAGAGTTGTTTAAGCTTATCCAACCAAACACACCAAATAGGACCTCGAAAGGCATAACCAACCCTACACACCATGAATGTGGACTAAGTCACTCAGATAATAATACGCAGCAGGGCTAGCGTATATGCAGTACAGTGCAATGCGGTAATCCACTGTACAGACATGTTGTAGTTTAAATTGTCAGATCAAATAATAGTACGCAGCAAAGCTGACGTACATGCGGTACAGTGCAGTAAACTGCTATACGAATAAGTTGTAGTAGAACTGCCAGATCAGATCAGAATTAGTCTTCCTCCTCTTCACAACCAACCCAAAAATTTACTTAATGCAAGTGTATGTATGCATACAATATCACAAAAACAATGAACACATCGACAAATAATTAGACACAATAGTTATGCACATACACCCAACTAACCGAGTTTAGAATCAGACATCTCACACACAACAGTCACAAATAACACATAAGCAGAACACATAACCACAGATACAAAGACTTAATTACTCTCACTAAAGCCTAGCCAAGAGTCGAAACCCATACAGACACGTTTTCAGGTTAAAACATACATAAAACCAAAATAAGTGACTTAGGGTCACACGGCTGTGTGCTCTGGCCATGTGGAAATGCCTAGATCAAGTGGAGGGTCAACACGCCTGTGTGGGAGTAGGCACAGAGCCATGTGGATGAGGCACACGCCCATGTTGACTAGGGGCATGACCGTGTGAACAGGCCATGTAACTCTCTGTCTAATTGTGCTAAACTAGAGTACAGGGCAGATACGGCCGTGTGAGGGTCTCACACACCTGTGTGCCCACCAGACACGATCGTGTGTCTACAACACACACCCGTGTAGATTCCCTAAATCCTCAAATTAGTCACATGACTGTGTGGTCAGGCCGTTTGGCACCAAATCACTAAACCCCTAGTTTCCAAATACACACGCCTGTGTTCCTAGGGGACACGACCGTGTGAAAATCGAATAAAATCCCCAAATCAACCCAGCCCATGTGGCACCAAATTTTGCCCGAAAACCTTAATTTCTAAATGAACACGGCCGTTTGGACCGCCTGTGTTGGGGCACACGCCCGTGTGGCCACCAGTGTGGTCACAAAACCACCCAAGAATAGCCCTGAAAAATGTGCTTGCACCCTCGAAGCACTCCCCCGCCCTCAATAACTTAAGATTATACCAAACTAGACAAGCTCTAAGCATAAAAATAGTTGTGCAATATCATAACTAACCGATTTTTGAACACACAAAATAAAATGTCAACTTGCACAGAGTTGAATCAAGAATTCTCAAATAAAGCACTCCAAAATCTACAAGTAAAACCATTTTCGAAAATTAAAAGAAAAATAAAGAAGAGCCAAAAAGAAAAGAAACAAAGAATGGGGGAACAGGAGAATGTCCAGAAAAATAATCCTAAAAGAAAAATAAAATTCCAAAATAAATAGTTATACCTTTTAACTTAAAACAAAATTGCTACTTAACAAAACAAAACGACACTAAACAAAAATATTTCTCCAAAACACACACTCAAAGACTAGAACCCAAAACCTTGGGGTACACTAACACTTACTCAACCACCAAACCAACAGGAACATTCCATCACTTAAACGTACAACTAAACACAATAGCACACCCTTCTCACAGACCCTAACCACAAAACTCAAAACTTCTAACCCCAAAGTTCGAGGTGTTACAAACATTGCATAACATAATTCGTTATTCGATTGTTTAAGATTCTAGTATGAAAGTATTAAATTATCGTGACCTACCCTTGTATATTATAATGTTAATGGCTAGCTTACATGTTTAATTATGATTAATTATTTGTTTTGATTTGTTCGTAATGCCCGTGACCCTAATTTGACAATAGAGAAGGGTTAGGGGTGTTATATTTAGTGGTATCAAAGCTAAGGGTTTCGCTGATTCTCAAACTAAATTGAGCTCAGAATTGGGTCTAGAGGTACTTGCCATAGTTGAGTTTGGATTTGGATGCTGATTATAATTGTTTCTGTTTTATAGTTAAAAAATGGCAAACGAATCTAATCATGAAGTTGAACAAGCATTTTACTCTAGTGATGAGCACACTAATGATTGTGAGGAAATAGAGTCGATAACTCCGAATGTTAACACAACTAGTGCTCAATGACCTAATGTTGAGCGAGGAAATAATGAGGGAGTAGGTGATTCGCATTTACTTAAAGCTAACACTGATGCACTTCAGCGTGTTGTAGGAACTACATCTGCTACAGTGACGGTTCTTACTATTCAACGGGCTCTGATAAAAGAACTAATAAAGATATGGTGCGACTAAGTTTTTGGGTTTAAAAGGGGTTGATCCATCAACAACGGACGTTTGGATTGAATCCACTAAGCGTGTTTTACAATAATTTGAATGCAACCTGGTCGAAAGTGTAATTTGTGATGTTTCTCTACTACAAGGAGAAGCATACATCTAATGGCAGTTAGTGACACACCACGTATCTATTCAATAGGCCAATTGGGAATTCTTTCAAAAAGAATTCCAAAAGAAATACGTCGGAGAATTGTATCTTAAAGATAGAATGCAAGAGTTTTTAATATTAAAGCAAAGAGGGATGTTAGTGGCTAAATATAAATGGGAGTTTGTACAACTTAGTAAGTACGCTACTGAATTTGTACCATCTGAAATCAAAAGTTGTAAGCAATTTCTACATGGGCTACGTGATGAACTATGGGTACAACTGGTATGACATCGAATTACATAATTTTTTGATCTAGTTGAACGGGCAAAGATGGTAGAACAAGCCTTGGGACTTAATAAAAAAGCTGAGGTTACTCTTACTTCTGGGAAGTGGTTTGAAGTTGCTACCTCGCATCCACAAACTAAAACAAACTAAGGAATTTCACAATGGCTGGAAATTAACTTTTAAGTCTGATAGATCTAATAGAAATCTTGGTCAAAAACTGACTGTGTCTATAGGTAGTGTGTGAGGTCCGTCCAAGGATACTGATATTCTGAATTGCGAACATTGTGGGAAAAAGCACCATGGTAAATGTTGGAAACTAACTCAAGCTTCTTTTCGCTGTGAATCTATAGAGCATTTTGCTCGAAAGTGTCTAAAGAATGAGAATGTTACTCTTTTTTACTTCTCAGATGTCTGTGCCTGCATCTAGAGGTCACGGAACAAGTCACAATGGTTCTTTTGCTAGAAGTGGTGGTACGAAGAGAAATGATGTTGTTACACACTAGGCAGAGGCCAGAACACCAGCATGAGCTTATGTTGTGCGGACACGTGAGGATGGAAATGCTACCGACGTTGTGGTTAGCATCTTTTTATTACATCCACAACTTGTTTATGCTTTGATAGACTCGAGATCTTCACACTCATATGTTAATGCTGAGTTATTTAAATCGGGAAGTTTAAAAGCTGAGACATCTAGGGTATCGATAGTTGTGTAAAGTCCTTTTAGACAATCTATAATAGTGAATCAGGTGTGTAGACGATGTCTATTAGAGATACAGGATATAACCTTCCCTGTTGATTTGTTGATAATGTCATTTGGCGACTTTGATTTAATATTAGGAATGGATTGGCTTACTAAACATAGAGTGATTCTAGACTACCATAAAAAGAAGTTCGTAGTTCAGAGTGTGGATAGTAGCATGATTGAGGTGAATGGTGTTCGAACAAGTGGGTTAACTCGTATCATTTCAGCAATTTGAGCTAATAAAATTCTCATTCAAGGTTGTGAAGCTTATCTAGCTTATGTTATCAACTTGAATTCTGGTGATAAATAGAGCAGTAAGATTTGAACTGTTTGTGAATTCCCTAATGTGTTTCTCGAGAAATTATCGGGATTACCACCAAATCAGGAGGTTGAGTTTGCAATTGAAGTGTTTCCTGGTACGACACTTATGTCCATGTCTTCTTATTTTATGGCACCCACAAAGCTAAAAGAATTGAAGGTACAATTCTAAGATTTGTTGGATCGCGGGTTTATACACCCTAGTTTATCTCCTTAGGGAGCTCCAATGTTATTCGTTAAAAAGAAAGATAGATCGATGCGACTCTGTATAGACTAACAACAATTGAATAAGTTGACGATTTGAGATCGGGTCACTATCAGCTAAAAGCAAAAGATATTGAGGTACCTAAAACGGTGTTTCATATGCATTATACCCACTATGAATTCTTAGTGATGCCTTTTGGGCTGACGAATGCTCCGAAAGCATTCATGGATCTCATGAACCTTATTTTCCAACCTTATTTGGATCAATTTGTGGTAGTTTTCATTTACGACATCTTGGTCTATTCAAAATCTGAATCCGAGCATGAGCAACACCATAGAATTATTTTGCAAGTGTTACAAGAGAAACAGTTGTATGGAAAGCTTACCAAGTGTGAATTCTGGTTGACAGAAGTTGTGTTTTTGGGACATGTTATCTCAGTAGATGGAATTACAATTTACTTGAAAAAGATTGAAGCCATTGTTCAGTGGAAAGCACCGAGAAATGTGTCAGAGATTCATAGTTTTCTTGGTTTGGCTGGTTACTACAGAAGATTCATAAATGGATTTTAGAAGATAGCTTTGTCGATGACAAAGCTGTTGCACAAAAATATTCAATTCATTTGGAGCAACGAATGCCAAGAGAGTTTTGAGAAAATAAAACAGATGTTGACTGAAGCTCCAGTTTTAACTTTACCTAAATCGGGAAAAGATTTTGTAGTCTACAGTGATGCTTCATTGAGTGGTCTTGTTTATGTCTTGATGCAAGAAGAGAAAGTGATCACGTATGCATCTCGTCAACTAAAAATGCATGAATGTAACTATTCGATGCACGACTTAGAGTTAGTTGTTGTGTTCTTTGCTCTAAAGATCTGGAAACACTATTTGTACGGTGAAAACAGTCACATTTATACTGATCACAAGAGTCTTAAATACCTCCTAACACAAAAGGAGTTAAATTTGAGATAGCCACATTGGGTCGAGCTTCTAAAAGATTACAATTGTGCTATTGATTATCATCCTAGTAAAGCTAACGTCGTAGCTGACACGTTGAGCAAGAGAACAACTGCTGAATTGTGAGCAATGTTTGCTCAAGTTAGTATCAATGAGGATAGGAGCTTGTTGGTTGAGTTAAAGGTCAAATCAGTATTATTTGATCAAATTAAACTAACACATTAAATGATGTCAAGTTAGCAAAGAAAGAGAGACGATTCAAAATGGCGCAATAGAAAGTTCCAGTATTGATGATTGTGATTGTTTGAGATTTCAAAATCGAATCTGTGTTCTAGATGTTGTAAAATTAAAAGAGTTGATACTTTGTGAAGCTCACGATAGTCCTTTTGCTTTGCATCCTAGAAGAACGAAAATGTATCGAGACCTACAAAAACTGTATTGGTGGCCCGAAATGAAAAGAGACGTATTTGAGTACCTAGCTAAATGTTTAACTTGTCAACGAGTTAAGACAGAAGATCATGTTCCCAAAGGATTACTTTAGCCTATTTCTATTCCTAAATGGAAATGGGAACGCATCACGATGGATTTTCTAACGGGATTACCTTTTACCTACAAGCAAGAAATATGTTGTTTGGGTGATAGTTGATCAACTTATGAAATCGGCTCATTTTATTACAGTCAGGACTAATTGGTCAATACAAAAACTTGCTGAAGTTTACATTCAGGAAATTGTGAGATTGTACGGTGTTCCTATGTCAATTATCTCTGATCGAGATCCGCGTTTCACTTCGAGATTTTGGAAATAGTTGCATGAATCTCTTAGTACGGACTCAATTTTAGTACAGCCTTTCACCCGCAGACAGACGGAGAATCTGAACGTGTTATTTAGATTTTGGAAGATATGCTTCGCACTTGTGTAATCGATTTTGAATCAGGTGGGAAACGTTATTTACCTTTGGTTGAATTTCGTATACAACAATAGTTTCCAATCTAGTATTCAAATAGCCATGTACAAAGCCTTATATGGTCGTAGGTGTCAAACACCTATTTGTTGGGTGGAATTATATGAAAGAAAAGTTGTTGGACCGGAATTGATTCAAGAAATAGAAAATATTGTTAAGATAATTTGAGATAGATTGAAAATAACTTTTGATAGACAGAAATCGTACGCTGATTTGAAATGTCGAGATATTGAGTTTTCAATTGGAGATAAAGTATTTCTAAAGGTTTCACTATGGAAGAAAGTCTTGCGATTTGGCCTGAAAGGGAAGCTGAGTCCCCATTTTATTAGACCGTGTGAGATTACTGAAAGAGTGGGACCAGTTACGTATCAGTTGGCATTACTAGAGGAATTACAAAAAATGCACAACGTTTTCCATATGTCAATGCTTAGAAGGTATCGATCAAATCTGTCTCACGTTATTTCAACAGAAAAAAATTGAAATTCAACCTGACTTATCTTATGAAGAAGAACCGTAGAAATTTTAGCTCGCGAAGTGAAAGAATTGCGCAATAAATGTGTTTCGTTAGTGAAAGTTCTATGGCGTAGTCATAGTGTTGAGGAAGCGACTTGGGAGCCAGAAGAGACAATGAGATCTCAATATCTCCACCACTTTTCAGGTAAATTCCGGGGACGAAATTTATTTAGGGGGAAGAATTGTAACAACTTGATAGTCAGGGGTGTCGAAAAGTGTATTTCTGGGACTCTATACCCATAAATCAGACCCATAAATATTTTTATTAAATATTTACGAGGCTAGTTTAGTAGTAAATTAATTTTTGGATTAGTAAATTTCATGAAATTAGGAGTTGTTAAGGTACAAGGACTAAATCATGTATTAGTAAAATGTTAATTATAGATTAAAATAAATAGAAAGGATTAAAGTAGCAAATATATCATTTATTAAATAGTGGGAGGTGGCCGATTATGGTTTAATGAAATTGCATGTGTATATGTTTTATATAATAAAGTAACTTTAATAATAATGATAATAA
>JABEZY010264882.1:0-19408 GCA_013467495.1 Gossypium gossypioides | reverse complement strand
AAAGATCGAAGCTCTTTTCAAAATTCAATGAAGTCCCTGAAAGAATAAAAAACTGTTGAAGAAATTTTGAAAAGCTTTATGTTAGTTCTAAAGAATTCTCAAAAACTCATTATCTAATCTTAGTTTGCCAAATAATGGAGATCAAATTACATTTAAAAGATTAAGCCTTGGCCATCTTTAAAGCGCATTTAATCATCTAAGATCAAATCTAAAGGGCTCTTGGATCAAAAGTCTCTTTGATCTTGTTCTTGCAACAACAAAATAGATCAACCCTTATATTTTAAAATCAAATCTAGAAGATCCTTGAGGTGGACTTAACCATCTAAAATCAAGTCTTAAAAATCTTTAGAACAAATTCTCTCTAATTTGACCTTGTCAAAACAAAAGATATCAAATTCATATTTCAAGATCAACTTTCAGCGACTCTTGAAGTTAACCTTGTTGACACAAACCATGTTTCGAAAATCATTGGATCAAGTCAAGTAATTTAAAAAAAAAAAAACTTTTAGAACCCGTTTTTAAGATCAAGTCTCAACAATCCTTTAAGCAAATTACATCAAGTCTCAACAACCCTTAAAGCATATCGCATCTATTAAAGATCAAGTCATTCTTAGATCGAAACTTTACTGAAGAAAATAATCAAAGGATTTCTTTATATTCAATAAACATATAGATACTACAAGTTTCATAGTTTGATAAATACATAAAAAAAATCTTTGTCTCAATTATTTTAGGTTATATTTTTGACAAAAAAATATGTGTTTACAATTCTTTCAAGACTTAATCCTGTACACATTTTTTTAAAGGTAGAGAAAGGGCAAGTCATAAAATGATCAAATTGTTATGGGGTAAAACCAAAAAAAAAAAACTTAAGCAAAGGGTGAAACGATGCATTTTGGCGGTAGCGGAATTAATGAAACGATGTGCAACACATTAATGAAAACGGGGCGTTTTGAGAGACAACAGTGAATATCCTTAGTAATTGATTTTTGAAAATGTTTTTCTATTCTCTTTTTTATTTCCCTTTTTATTTTTTTGTAAAGGGGAAGTTATTGAATCGGTTATACATGAAAATTTTCCTCTCATTCCCTCCTCCTCTCTTTCAACTTTCTCTTCTTTTCTTTATTCTCAACTCTCCTAGATTAGCGTGCATCAGAGTTATCAGAGCTTCAACGATCTTCCATGGTGGGGGATGAGATCACTACATGATTGCAAAAGGATGTGAGTGTTTTGCAATAATAGATGATTAAGATTAAGGGGAACTATCTCATTAGGATACTGAGCATACAATGGCTTCTCTCCCTAGGTTCTATCATCTGGAATTTTGGTTTCATGACTATGCATTTCTCTTCCCAAGGAAGTCATTGTACCTTACAAGGCTTCCTACTTAGCACCATTCAGTTGATGCCTGCTGGTTAGTCTTCAAAATGTTTCTCTGTTGTGGATTAGGAGCTGGGGCCATGTACCATGGTCATGATTACCACTGACCAAGTCATTTTTGGAAAAAATCTGGTTTGAAAATGGTTTTCTTGCACAGCAGAAAATAAAAATATTAAAAATCGACCCGATTTATGATATTTGTAGTAGTAAGCCCTAGACCAAAATCGTACATAATGGATCCTTTTCGTTCTCGACTTTCAACCAAACGATCTTCTCTACTATTATCGTACCACGAACAACTTCGAGTGTGGGCTTGAACCAATTGAACTAAAACATAGAACTAGAATTTCTTTTCTTTTATGTGGAAAGAAAAAATTCTCTTCTCAAATAGAAATCGACAGAATCGTTATTTCAGAAAATATATTTAATTCTAAGATAATAAATGTCTCTCTATTTTCGGGCAGAATAACGATTTTTTTTTAAATTCTCTCAATAGCCCTACCAGTGTCATCTATTTATAGGAAGAAAAAGTAGAACTATTGTTGAATTAGAGAAGTTTATTTCAACTAGAAAAATGAACTCATTGTCTAATTAGGAGTATAGGTGGCGACAACCCTAGCTAATATTAACTAGGGTTAGCCGTCCACCTATTAACATAAGGGTCTTTTAGGCCTCTTCCATATCGGGTCCAATTACAAATACTTTTCGGGGTTTTAACAAAATACTTTATTGTCACACTAACCACCGCCAAACATGCGAACATTTGACTAGAAAATACCACACCAAAAAAATATTAAATTAAATCAGCGGTGTTCGCAAGTATACAAGTCAAATTGTAATATAGATTGCACAACGGAACAGAGGGAAATATTCCGAGGATTGTACCCAAAGGAGTACGAATTAAATCAAAAATCTACTTCTACAATAACAAGTCTAAATAGCAATAATTAAAAACTATATTACGACAAATAATAAAAGAGATAAAAATCATAAACTAAATTGAATTGAATTGAATAAACAAACAATTAAATTAGAATAACAAGCAAAAGATTAACCCATTTCAGTGTTTGTAATTAACTTCAGAATTTGGGTTTAAATAGAATTAACTATTAATTAACTAGTATTACCTCTCGGCCTCTACTAACTAACTAATTGATAGGTACTCACTTATCTCCTAACCTCACTTTCCCCACCGGGATAAATTATGATTTACTCGAAAACCTTATCTCCCAACCTTGTTTAACCTAGATTACTTCCTAAGGCCATCAATCCTAGGATTTAGGCACACATAGTTTAAAACTAGTTAATTCCTATCAAGAAACTCTGATTCCTCTATTAACTACTCCCACATCTACTTGTTAATCTCCCCGGAGACTTAGCCTCTCATGGATCTATATGTCATAACTCTTATATTTAATTTAAACATGTAAAAGAACACGAATAAATTAAAGTAAGAGAAAGGTTAAGAAATTGCTCAATTGATTGAATCAAATGCGCTCGGAGTTGCGTAATCTCTTGATAGCTAATTGATCTTGATGTTTGCAAAAGAAAATTGAAATCAAATTGTTGAATACTTCAATAGAAAATACTTAGGTTCAAACCGAACCTAGTTTAAAAGAACAAAGTATTTAGAAACTGAAAATGAAATGAAATAAAACCTAAATCTATTAACTACGGCTCCTGAAGGCTTGCTTACATATTAGGAAAATTATTAATTGTGCGGACGATTTTAGCCTTGTTGATTCTTGCCTCCCCTATTCAGACATATGTTGCACGACACCAATATATTAGGCTTGAGGTTCCGGTTTCATGTGTTGTATTTCGAGAAACTTATGCTACACTAGGGTGTCATCCATAAGGCTGTTGGGCTACTAAATTCACAACTTGCACACTCAATTAAGCATATTAAAACTGCCTAATGACCGTATTGGCCTAATAGGTGAACTAACACAATTCTTGCGTAAAAATGCTTATTTTGCACATAATTAAATCTAAACTACGAAAGTTGAAAATGCGATAATTAAATATAAAACCACCAGAAAACAAGCTCCTTAAGTGCTGGCAGGTCATACACTTAGAAACGTTAAAGGTTTGGCATAATGAAAATTTTGAGTACTTAATTAAAAAATTGTCTGTTTAAGCGGGTTCTAATGTGAATATGAGAATCTTACGGGTGACTGCCTCCAAATGTGAAAACGTTTAGAGTATAAATCATATAAATAAAAATATATCAAATTAATGCGGTATCTATAAGCGAATAAGTCAATTTGTAATATATATGTGTGTTATAACATAACACAGAGAAGTATTCCGAGGATCATACCCAAGAGAGGTTGAACTAAATCTAAAAATATTATTATTTGCAGCAACAAGTTTAAACAGTAGTGATTGGAAATCATATTACGACAATCAGTATTAAAGATTAAGATAAGAAAACAAAATTAAAAATTGAAACTATGGAAACAAGATTAACAAACGAAAATCTTTTGAATAATAGGTAGAAGATTAACTCGCTTCCATAGTTGTAATCAACTTCAGAACAAGGGTTTTATGAGAATATTAGTTATTACCTAGATAATATTACCTCTCTCCTCTACTGCCTAACTAATCAACCAATACACGCTTACCTTTTGACCTCACTTTCTTGACTAGAAAAAATACACGATTTACTAGGTAACCTCTTCTCTTGATCCATTTACCTATATTACTTTCTAGGGTCGTCAAGCTTAGGGTTTAAAAACACATACATTTACACAAACTAATTCCCACATCTACTTGTGAATCTCCATAAAGATCTAGCCACTCATCATCTTAAAAACCATCTTTTCTACAATTAAATTAATCATGCAAAGAACACAAAAATAATATATAAGAGAAAAATAGAAATTATCCATATGATATCGTGGAGTGCTCGAAATAGAAAAATCCTTTGATAGTGCTCGAGATCTCGTCGTTTACAATCAAAGAGTAAAAGAAAAATACTGTAATATTGAATTATGAAGACTTGGATTCAAATTGAATCTGAGCCGAAGAACAAGAAATAAAAATTGTTTAGAAAAATAAAATAAAACCTAAACTAACCTAAATATACTAAAATAAACCATAAAACTAATATGGCAAAAAGCTCCCAAAGCTTTCCTCGACTTAGCTCTTTATAGAAGAGTTTAGCAGCCTTAATTAGGGTAAACACTAGCCTTAATTACATAAAAAGATGTGTTGTGCAAATAAAAACACCCTTGCTTATTTTTAGCCCTACATCGCACCTATGTTGCAACATAGCCTTCTGCGTGTTACGACATACAACTTCAAATGTGAATTCCTTCATCAACTTGATTGTGTTTGGACTCTGAAAGCTTGTGTTACAAACCAGTCATAATTTCATATGCTTTTGGGCCTTCAAAGGGATATCATGCACACTCAATTAGCTCATTAAAATCACCTTAAACCCAATATTGGCCCGATTAGGTCAACTAACTCAAAAGAATGGGTAAAAACACTTATTTTGTAATATTTTAATCCTAAACTAAGAAATGGAAAAATGAAAAAAATATATATTAAAATGCCTAGAAAGTAAGCTCGTTAAGTGACAAAAAATACTTAATCTGCCACTACGATTTGTCGCAAGTCAGCGGGTTGGTTGGTAAATATTTAGAATTTAAATTTAGTTTCGTTACATTAGAACTAAGAGTCTATGTTAATGGAAAACATTATGATTAAAGATATTAATAATGCTAATTGACTTGAGATTAAGGGAAATGGTAATGGAAAGATTACATATTGGGAGGATTCTTTTATTCTGGTATTCGTTTTTCATTCTTTCATCTTCTTCTCTGGTTCATTCCGTAAGAAAGGAAAATTAAGGAGCGATTTGTATGAAGTGAAGAATCTAGCGTGTTAGCATAAATATTTGAGAGTTTAGCAATCTAGTAATTGTCTAACTCTCACGTACTTTTTGATTTAAGTAAAAGGAAGGAAAGTTTGAGGATTGCAGTATAATTCTTTTCTTTTTTTTGAACAGTGATGACTTAAGTCGAAGTTAACATTTATAACTCATCTGCATGCATATGAATTAATTTTTTTACATATGTAAATTTTTTTATCATTATATGGTTGTTATACTTAGCTAACCAAGAAAGATGAGGCCCAAGTGATAAAGGGAAGGCTAAGCAGGTGTAAGTTGTGTCAACCCTAGGTATTTTGTTGGTAAGTTTCTAAACTCAAACTCTTTGTGGTTATTTTATATATATTAGTAATGTGTTATTTTGTTGTGTTTGACTTCATGTTCTGTTGATGATGTGTTGAATTATTGTAGGTTGTTTTGATGTACGATTGAAGTATGCGAAGTGATGATTTACAGATGCATGTTTGATTGTACGTTTCAGTTCATTGTTTGATAAACTTTCACTGGTAAAATCATTACTGAAAAAGTTATCATTGAATTGGTCTAATATATATGTTTAATATGATCTATGTTGTGTTATTAACAATACGTTCAGTTGAATGCTTGTTATATGTCTGTCATAAATATGAATATATGCAGAGTATAGAGGTATGGAGGGATGTTTTGGCGAATGAAGAAATGACATGTTGTGCACTCTGTGCTTCATGATATTTGTTTTACAAAGGTTTAGGCGGAGTGTACAAAGAATGTATATGCTTAGTATTCACCTTTGCGGAGGTTCAGTTGGATTGTATGGACACATATGTGCACATGTATGCGATAACCCTACGTGGGTTCTTTTTAATGTATGAGATTCTGTGGAGTCTAAGGCTTAAAGCTTCATGTGTGTAAGAAAGTCCATAGTCATGGCATATGTAAGTTATGAAAGTCTGCTAGACTTTATCTTTAAGTTTTACGTCAAATTTATCTGTGAGATTTTACCATACAAAGTTCGTGAAAAAGTCCTCATGTATGAATCTGCTATGTTTATAAAGTTTCTTCTATGAATCTATATGTTTGAATCTACTTTATCCATGAATTTGCATGTATGAGTCCGTTGACTTGTCATGACATGTAGTAGTTAATTCGGTCTATTTTCGCACTTAAAGAGCTTATTTTATAGGCAATTTAGTATTTAATATTATGTTTCTGGTATTTAGTACTTAGGATTAAATATTAGTAAAATAAGTGTTCTTTAACACATTTGTGAGTGTTATGACCTATTGTGTTGACATGGGCTTTAGGTAGTTCTAATATGTTAAATTGAGTGTGTAGGATGAAGATTTATAGGCCCAATTGACATGGAAACAAGGGACGAGTGATGTACAAGCTTCCTGAGACATCAAAGCATGAAATGAACCATACAAGGTGAAATTCACCTGTCGTGTCGCGCCATATCCCTAGGTCGACTTGCTACCTAAGTATGCTGGAGTTATTTTTGTCCGCACAATTGACTTTATACAAAGACCTAGGATGGGCTGAAGACCTAATTTGGGCTGTAAACACTTCTATAAATAAGACCTTAGGGGTTTGATGTAACTAAGTCATCTTAGGCGCAATCAAAAACCCTAGTAGTTTAGGAGTATGATTAGATTTAGTTTTCTTTCGGCTTTTCTAAACTCTTTGTTTTTTTCCTCTTGGAATCGATTTTGATCCAAAAGTTATTTTATATAATTTAATTATTCAGTTTATTTTTTCTTTGCAATCGACATATTTAGTTACTTTGATCGAGAGAATTACTACTCCGTTTTTCATTTAATATCAATCCAAGATTATTCTAATCTCTTTTCTCTTCCGATTTATTCAATTGACTTAGAGATTATGAATAACATGAGTGGCTAAATCCCTTAATGGAGATTAACGAGTGGATGGGGATGTGATTAATGGAGGATTTAGGGTTTCCCAAGAAGATTAGTTGGTATAGATTACACGTTCTTAAACCTTAGGCTTAACAACCCTAGGAAGTTATCATAGGTTAGACGAGATTGGGAGATAAGTCAAATCGAGTAAATCGTAATCCTGGTTGAGAAAGTGAGATCGGGAGATAAGCGAGTATCAACCAACCGATTAATTAGTTTAAGGTTGAGAGGTAATAATTGGTTAATCGGTATCTAATCCACCTTAAAACCTTAATCCAAAGTTAATTACAACCCCTAAAATAAGTTAATCTTCCTGGTTAGTTTTATTTATTTAAGTCATTTTTTATTTTTCTTGTTTATTTATTTTAGTTATTTAAATTCTCTTATTACTTTATTTTATAATTTTTCGTAATATAGGAATTAATTATTACTACTTAGAGTTATTGTCACACCCCAAGTCTGGTGGATCTGAGAATAAAGCTTGTAGTTGTGAAGTTATCTAACTGGCTTAGTGTAATCCGCCATGTTATAGTTTTTTGGCAAATTGGAATGTGGCGTAAAGTACCTACCAAAGAAGTGAATAAAGGTTTTAGGTTATTCTGTTATTTAAGAAAAGAATGTGCCAAGTGAATAGTAAACATGGTAAGAGTTACCACCAAATGTAGAGTACGTCTAGTTTGTCTTAGTATTATGCTAATTAGGTTTTGTAGTGTAATTTGGTTGGGAGTCAACTGAATTAACTGCTCAAAGGGTCTACAGTCAGAACTCTCATTTATAATTATTTCGATTATTGTAGGTCAAATAAAGGACAACTACTAATTATGGTTAACACTTGTGAAGTTCCATTAAAGGGAATTGAGGTTATATATGTATGAGATTGGTCGCGAGGGAGTTTCTTCTTCCTTTAATTTTACTCTCTAATTATTTTTTCTTAAATTTAAATGTCACATCTTCCTCATTAAGCTGGAAGCTAAGGATTTTGATTTAATTAGTGGTTGTTTCACCTCATGGTAAGTAATATAGCCATGCATGTTAAGTTTCTGAAAGAGTAAGGTTGTTAAGAGTTATATGAACAGTAAGTCATGAATACAAGGTCCTGTATGAGGTTATTTATGATTGGGATGTTATTAGATTATGTGTAAATGGGTTTTAATGGTGAATCTATGTTCTTTAAACAGTTATTGTTGTTGGGTCGTGATAGATGTCCAAGTTTGGAGCTTCGAGCTACAGTTAGGTGAGTGTCAAGTGAGTTTTTAATCTTCACTACTGTATGTGAACAAAGAGAGTAAAAATACAAAAATAAAAATCTCTTAGATCACTGGTAAATGTATATAAGGTATCATAAAGATCTTACATGTGTAATGTTGTTATGTGTGAGGTATTGTATAAATAAGAAGTTAAAAGGTAAGTAAGCGAGTGTAATATGATATTTGAAGGTAAGAATCAACCAAGTATGTGAATGAATCTGGATAAGTAACCTTTGAGTGAAAAATTCTCCTTTGTGATGCCTTTGGTAGGGCAGTTAAGTTGTTAACCAGACTAGCGGGTCACAACAGGAAATTAAGTGTAAGTCCATGTGGCTGAGACCCATGGTAATGTTTGATATAAAAACACATATGGTGATGCCACCAGTATGATGAAGGCTGGACTGATAGATCACGACATGAAAGTGTGTAAGTCCATGTGGCTGAGACCCATAGCAATATAAGATGATATGCATATTCATGGTGATGCCTTTGGTAATATGTAATTGAACTGGTAGGTCACGACATGAAGTTATGTATAAGTCCATGAAGGAGAAACTCATGACACCTTCTGTGAAAGTTTGCTAGGACAATAAACACATGATTCTGTATGTTGCTTGTGTGGCGTGATATGCTATGCATTTGTGGCGTATTCTGTATGGTTTTTGTGGTAAATTATGTATTGTATCACTGGTATATTCGTTGATGTCCTTGTATTAGAATATGGTTATCTGCCTTTGTGGTAAATTCTAGATAAGTTCTGAGAGTTCTCTGATAGATAAGTGTATGATAAGTATATGATACATCTAAAGTTAATTTGATTTGATTAGTTCTGTAATATAGTCGAATGTGTTTTAAGAAAAGTTCTTGGAGGAAAATATGTATATATATTGTTAATAAGGGTATCCACCATAGTAACCTACCAGTTTAGAATATGGGTGTATTCGTAGACATGAAGGATATAAGTATTAGACGATCTAAATTCGTCTGTGTTAAAAAGAGTTGAAATTTGTGTCATTTGATATTCGCCATGTCTAAATAATATCATGTCTCATTCTAGAATCTTATGGAAGTTAAGTTGTCTATCATCTAGGATTTTCTTGTGTTTTGTAGCAAAGATGTGTGGAATTCTTCTAAATGATCTGGACAGTTCATTATCTATATAATCATGTGTTGGGTTTGAAATATGTTATGATTTGTTTGGTGGACTGTGAACAATATCTAGGAACAACCATTCTGGGACAATATTAAGTGTTGGTTTGAAGAGAAAAACCGTATGAAGTGAATTTTGTAAAGGTATCCCCTCGAGAAGTATCTTTGAGATATATGAAGAAAATGAAAATGAAACATTATCTAGTAAGATCAGAAATCAGCCAAGTAGTGAAGTGGAAGCTAATATGTTAAGTATGAATATTGGCATTTATATACATGTCCAAATATTTTTGAAATTTTCTGCCCAAAACAGGAATGATAGGTTAAGCATGGAAATTGGCATACAGGCACGCAGATAATATTATAAAAGTATTTGCCAATGTATTCTGTATTAAAGCTCACTAAGTTTTCTGGAACTTACAAGTGTTTATTCTTGTTTCATGTGTTTGGATGTGTGTGCCAAGAGGGACAAGTTAGGAATACGCCAAGGAAGCGGCGAATCAGGTTATTATGCATACAATGAACTATCTAGAAAAGTGGCGTATTGTAGGATTGCGCCTTTTTGACCTGTGCACTTACGGACACCGCCGTTCTAATTTTTTATATTTTTAGTGTGTTATTTTTACTATAAATGATAACTCATTTATAGGCAGTCATCCGCCATATCCATGAATTTTCCTATACAAGTTCGCATGTATGAGTTCGTCATATCTATGAATATTCTTCTATGTATCTACATGTATGAGTTTTCCATATTTGTGAATCTTCTTTTCTAAATTTGCATGTATGACTTGCTATATCCATGAATCTTCTACTACGAGTTCACATGTATGAGTCCACTTATAAGAGTTTGTATATAGTAATCCGCATGAAAAATTCTGCAGGATTGTCCGCCAAGTTAATTCGAAATGACTCTCTCTCCATTCAGTGGGTGTTATACTAAGATTATACGCAACAAGTCTGTACGACGAAACTATATGCTACATGATCTTTCATAGAAGGAATTCTCATGCATTATGTACTACGCTTCTACAATGTTCAAGCCCAAACATAAGTTGTCAAATATGAATGCACAAAATTTGTTTAAGTGAGATTTGTGGTGAATACTTAACTGAAGTAACTTATTTTTAGAACTCACTGAGTTCCTTGTGAACTTACCCTGTTTCTCTTCCTCGTTTCATGTATTTCTAACTTGTTGTTCGTGGGAAAAAAAAAAGGAAACTAAGCCAAAATCTTCACAGTCTTATGTGAGCATGTCATCTTTAATTTTGTAACATGTGTAAATATCGGGGCAAAGTGTAGTTTAAACTTTTGTTTGTGCTTGTATAAGAACTCTTCAAACCTAGTTTAAATTGTAATTAGACTCCTGAAGTTAGATGGTCAGATTATTATAAACAGATTAATATTATCAAAAAGTTGTTTCATATATTACGTTTTCATAGCAAAACCCTATTGGATTGTTGATTAATTATTAAATTACTTTATCTTATTATGATAGTTGAAATAACGAAGGGTTGGTCGTCAAGCCATTCATTTAGGTGTTACATTTATAATTTGATCTAACCCAATATTTGTTTTCCTATTTCTCAAAAATAACTTTCAATATTTATATTAAATAATTTTCTCATCCAAATTTTACTCTCGGTAAAATTATGATGATTTTACCCATGGCAAAATTTTTGAGAAAATATATTTAATATTTCACCATTCAACTTGTTCACTATGATTAAATGATTTATTTTCATTTTCGGGTTTTAAAATAGCTCAAAAACATAAATTCATTCTTTCGGTCATTTTTGAGTAATTCATGTTCATTTGCAAATGAATCATTTCTCATTTTCATTTTCATTTCCATTTCTATTTTAAGGAAACCACGTTCATTTCCAAATGGTTCCATTTTTCCATCTCGGACAAAACCACAATCATTTCTAAATGTTTTCCATTCCTTTATTTCTATTCATTCTGCTCATTTCGATTCAAAAATACAATTCATTTCTGGTTTCAATGAGCTAGCGGAGAGACCGATTTGACATATGTAATTGAGCCTCAAATGATTTATAGTTAAGTTTCAGCTTTTCGCCTATTAATTATAAACTCATTTAGTCACGAGGTCATTCCACTATAGTGTCGTGATTGAGCTCTCCCCAATGCATACCATTACAAAAGTAACTCGATTAGTACTCGTCCAATGACTTTGTCATAAGTGTTTTACTCTCATAGGGTATCCTTAATCTCTTTGGGATAATATCCGTTCTCCCAATATGATCCTATTTTATCTCATGGTAACCATTACATCTTACTTCATGAAAAGTCAATCACTATCAAATAGTGATCAAGTCATTCATCACAAAGACGAACGACCATTGTCCATGTTTACTTTTCATCAACCATGTAATGCCAATGAGAGGATATCATTTACCCATCTCTAGAGCTATGAATTCCACTGTTGTGAATGACGCCGCACACTACAGAAGTCGTACACCTAATGCATCATCTTTCGGTTCCTTATCTATTCGAACTCAGGTTTTTACTTACATCAAAGTGTACGAGTCACACATATATAGTCTGTCATCCACTCAAGATTTAGGTATGTCACGCTATAAACGTCACAAGTGAATAAATCCATAAATGAAATCAAGATCTATTCTTCTTGGGTCTAGTTCGATGTATTGTTAGTCCAGTTAGTCACATCTATTCTATCTTTTGGGAGTTATCTGCTCTGATGTCCACAACAAAGCATCTCTCCAATTGGACTTGATAGACGACTATTAGTCTTTCAATTAGTTTGCTCATTTCCAATTATACTAAAGACATGTTTAGGTTCGTCTACTAATACAAGTTATCTTTCTATATTACGATTTGACCGCGTAATACCGCTTAATATTAGTTAAACACTAGACAACCAATGAACAACATTTGCTTCCATTTTGTTTTCCATACAAAAACCATGTGAGGACAATATACAAAATATTAATGTAATTCATGAATAGTTTTATTAATGAATCTGTTCGGAAAATTTAGCCTCCCAAGGACAATGATTGAGTAACTTTCTCGTTTCTAACTCAACCTCAAATTTAGCCACCCTAAGGACAACAACTATTTCAATTGGAAGGCTCATGGCTAGGATTACATCTTCCAAAGTTATTGTCTCTTTGCCATGTGAGAAGTTGAAAATAAGAGTATTTGATCTCCACATTTCCTCCAAAGTCACGAGCAACAACGACATAACAAAATAAGAAGTATTTTGACCACCTTGAAAAAACCAACTACACCTAGACAATTTGTAGGTCAAGCGTGCTTTTCTTCCGGCATTAGATAATGTATATTACTTTGAATTTAGAAGTTTTGTTCCTCAACGTAATAAGTATAGTTTAATATTAAAATAAAAAAAATCAACGTTCTAAATTCAATATTAAAATTAAATATAAATTGTAAATAAACACTTAACTAATAATTTAATAAAAAAATTACCATATCAAAGGCAACTATATAATTCACTTCTCTCAAGAGAGCTATAGTAGAATTTTAAAAATAAAATTTAAAGTGAAAGAAAAATTTAGAGGTTTTTCTTTTCTTAAGAAGTCGATAATAATGGGAGACAACTTTTTTTTGGGACAAATGTGTTTGCATATTTACCTAAAGAAAGTAGCGATTTGCCACAAAGGAAGACAAAGCTATTTAACAATTATATACAATAAAATTCTCAATCTCTACGTCATTTTATAATAGAAGATAATGAGTCGAGTGAAAAAGATTTGAATTAATTAAGTTAACGAATCCTATTTTATCAACTAAACTTAATTTGAATTTTTTCAAATTAAATTGAGTTATATTAAAAAATAATAATAATCCAAAACTCAATACTTGTAAGTGTTGAGATAACTTAATTATTGTATAATTTTTACTTGAGAGTAATTGGGCCATGAAAATTTTGCCATGAAATTCAAAAAGAACTTGATACCCATTAACATTGAGATAATCTGATAAATAAGTTTTGGATATAGAAAATACCATTTTATTTTGTTAAATCAAAGTATAAAAAACTCATTTTTAATTAATTGAAATTAAAACAATATTATAATACGTGTCTTTTTAACTACACCTGTCAAATTTCCATTGGCTGAAACGTTGGGTAACGGAAGCCAAATTGGAAAAAGAAAAGGTTTGAGTACTACATTGAACTTCCAAGCTAAACTGAAGTAGCATTTAGTATATTATCCCTGTTCCTTAATCCTAAATCGTAATTAGCTTCCCTCGTACGCCTTTCCCGTTTCCTAACCTTGGCTAAAAAAGTCACCGCCTTTTTTATTTTTTGAGCCCGCGAAGGGAAACACTACTCTTTTCAGTTCTTCCCCAAATACTGCCACTCCTTCCATTTCATCCCTCTCTTTGATCTCAAAACAAATTCCCCAACTTTTAGGGTTTTTGAACTGCTCAAAAACCTATTGATAGTGTTTCTGCTCTACTAGCAATGGGGAAACGAAACACCATCGTCATATCCTCATCAGATGATGAAGATTACGAGCCTTCTTCGAGGTTGACGCGGAGCTACCAGAAGCCCAAATCCACGTCTTCTCTTACTCGTACGAATCCTAGTAGAGCCAAAAAGCCTCGTCTCCCGGGCTCTCGCTTAACCAAACAATCCAGCAATGTAGATGAGGTAAATACAT
This sequence comes from Gossypium gossypioides, assembly GCA_013467495.1. Taxonomy (NCBI): domain Eukaryota; kingdom Viridiplantae; phylum Streptophyta; class Magnoliopsida; order Malvales; family Malvaceae; genus Gossypium; species Gossypium gossypioides. Next base: position 5,163 of record JABEZY010264882.1, on the reverse strand, counting down.
TCTGTTTTTATCATTATTAATTTCTTAAATGTCTTTTTCGCTCTTTTAAATGTATGTGTGTGTGTCTATATATTAATCATTAAATTTGATGTTTAGTGCAGATGAGACTAGCTTTTAGAGATTTTGATGAAGTTTTGAATGGGTTCAAGGTTTCTGCCGGTATGCTGTGTATATTTCTTTCTTAACAAAATTTTTCATTAAAACTTTTACTTTATGCTTAATTGGAAATAGAATACGATCTAGGTTCTAGAAGGAGCAATCCAAAGGAATTGTGGGTTGATAAACATAAGCCTTCTTCTCTGGAAGAGCTTGCTGTTAACAAGAAAAAGGTGAGAGTCAATTTGGTCTATACTGTCCATTTGAATATCTGTAATCTACTAATCCGCATTTTTTCCCTGCCTTGTTTGTTGCAGGTTGAAGAAGTTAAGTCATGGTTTGAGGAAAGATTGATGGCTCCAAAGGTAATTTCATTATATTAAAGTGGGATGTTGTGATTGTTATCTATTGCTGATGTTGAATAAGCATCTCGTTATTATTATTCTTCAACTGGTCTGAGGAAGTTCATGTATTTTTCTTTAGTATTTACAGGATGAGGTTGGCCGTAGTTCTGTTCTCATCCTCTCTGGGCAAGCTGGGGTTGGAAAATCTGTAGGTTGTCTTAGCAAAGCATAATTTTTCTACATTTTATACTAAGGCACTGTGTTGTTGCTATTTATCCATTTTATGACTTAATGGTAGGACTATAACAGCATTTACCTGCAAGTTTTACTTGAAAATCCTGCTTCTTGTGTGTAGGCCACTGTCCAAGTGATTGCATCTAAGATTGGGGCTCAATTATGTGAATGGAACACACCTACTCCCACAATTTGGCAAGAACATGTTCATAACTCAAGTGCAGGTATTTAGGTGCATCTTTCATGACGAAGTTGGGCAGAATCTTTGTCAGGTTTGCTATACGAAAACAATGGTGTCAAAAAAAACAATTTTTTATTGGCCTGGATGCAAGGAATTTTAATTATTAGCTGCTGTGTACCGCTTCCCTTTTTAATAGTTATATTTGTTAACCAATTCGAGGTGAAATATAGAATTTAAAGTCGCAGATGTGAACCATAGTTCTAAAGGCTAGTTTTTCATACAAATTCCCAATTAACTAATTCTTGCTGATAATAATATTTGTGGTCCAGGGATGAATTACACTTCTAAGTTGGATGAGTTTGAGAATTTTGTTGAAAGAGCGAGGAAGTATGGATTGATCTCTTCATCTTTGAATGGGAGCTCAAAGTCTTCAATCATATTGGTGATTGATGATCTTCCTGTAACAAATGGAAGATCAGCTTTTGAAAGACTTCAGAGGTGCTTGATTCTGCTTGTGAGATCGACAAGGGTACCAACAGCTATATTGGTCACCGACTATGGTAATGCAGATTCATCAGACCTCACTGCAAGATGGTTGGAAGAACTACAGTTGACACTTGAGAGTGCTGGGGCTAGTAAGGTTATGCTCACAAGAAAATTGGTATTAGGTTTATTATTTTTCCAGTGGTTGCTAATTTCTAGCTGGAAATTGCAGGTTGCTTTTAATCCTATAACAAATAATTCCATAAAGAAAACACTCTCTAGAATATGCAGACTGGAGCTATTTAATGTGGCTGCTGAAGAGATTGATTTGATTGCAAGAGCCAGTGGAGGTGACATCAGACATGCAATTACTTCTTTACAGCTCTTCTGTCTGAAACCAAATGTGGAACTTGATTTATCACCATCCAATTCTACTCCCAGTTGCCCAAAAGAAAATGCAAATGTGCTCAATGAGTTCAGCGGTGGATTTTCTTCACAATATGGCAGAGATGAAACCCTGACACTTTTTCATGCATTGGGGAAATTCTTGCATAACAAAAGAGACACAGAAAATGTAGTTGCATTAGGTATTTCTTGACATATAATTTATTAATTGAAGTTCCCTTTTATGTGGGCTTGACTTATTATGAGAAAAGAAAGGGGAGTATTTAGGGTCCTTATGCCATGGAATGGCTAAAAATATGTCAGTCTCTACTATGTGAGTACATTGTTCTGAATATATCTAAGTTATTTAACTCTGAACTTCGCCTTTTTGTCCTAGACCAAAATGCATTTCGAGTAGGGGAGAAATTCTCAAGACTTCCTTTTAAAATGGATTCTCCTGAAAAGATACTCTGCCAAGCACATGGTCAATCAAGACCTATTACAGATTTTCTTCATGAAAATGGTAACTTTTTCTTGTCTTCAATTTGCTTATGCTATGAATAAGTTTTACAATTGTTCCTCGTCTTTCTTTGTGCGTGAGAGAGAAATAGGCAGAGGGATGGAGCAAAGTGTTGTGAGTTGTTTTCCGTCCAGATTCTCTCATGCTTGATGCTACTGCTATTCAATTCCTGTAGTTCTAGATTTTGTGAGCGATGAGGCGATGGATGATGCATGGGCTGTGGCTTCATATCTTGGTGATGCTGATTTGCTTCTCGCTACCTCTCGAAGGACTTTAAATAGACATAGTGAGATAGAAAACGTTCTACAGTCTGCTGCTGCTTCAGTCGCAGTTCGTGGAGTTCTCTATGGAAATTTTCATCCATCACCTTCAAGGTTCTATTTTCATGCTTTAGTTTAGTTAATCATATTCAAAGATCCACAACATTTGCACTTCGCATTAGGGAATCACTTATGAAAATGTGCTATTATACCAGATGGCATGCTATTCGCAAACCGAAACTTTGGCAGATAGAGCAATCATCATCTCACAATCAGGTGGGTTTGATGTTGTTAGTTCCCATAGTTGTAGTAATTATGAATTTACGTTTGAAGGCCATTCAGTAAAAAAAATAGTCTGGACAATGCAGAATGAGATGCTAAGGCAGAGGTTTATGGAAGATGGTGGATCGTCAAGCTTTTCCGAAGTATCGGTTATAGCTACAGAGTATAGACCTGTGTTAAAATGGGTTGGTTACAGAAAAGCCGGAGATATTGAAACTCATGGGTCAGAAGATGAGAGCGTAAAAAGAATGAGTATAGATGAAGAAGAAAGTGAAAATTCTGATGATGATGATATTGAAGATTGGTGAGAGATAGATACTTAATAGCTGCTCTGCTCAAGGATCAAGCCTTAGTCAAGAAGACAGCCAACAGTTCATTGTAAAATAATTAGTTCTGCATTTTTTTTTTTACTTAAAACATATGTAACATTTGCCCTCTGTAAATATCCTCTTCTGTTAATTTCTTCTTAGTTGCATACGTTACTATTTTTAGTTTCCAACCTCAGGCTAAGCATGGACCAAAATTGACAGTGATGGTGTTTAATATAATCCCGTATAGTAGAGTTGGCATGCTTTTAGAGAGATGCAATTTTGGAGTTTAATTAATCTATGTTATAACTTTGACATGTTTTGTTTAGAAGCTATATACATATGGGTTGTTTGTAAATATTGAAGGTCTGCGGCTTGTATTTGGCGGTGGAGCCGATGCAAAGAAATGGTATGGAGCTCAAATCAGTCATTAAGTTGAAATTGGTATGGAATTTTCACGAACACCCTCACGTCATTACTTTATTTCAAGTGCATGCAACATTGTAGTAAACAGAAGTATCCATTTAAGCATAGCATTTTTTATTATTAATTTAGGGTTCTTTCGGTTTGGTTGGTAGTTTTTCTATTTTATTATTTGCTTCTTCTAATGTAAAGTGGAAGTGCCAACTGTTTAATTTATAGGTTCATAGTTCTCAACTTATGGTTATGTGCATTGATGGTTGATGATAATTGTTAAAATGGGCTAGAACTGTTCAATTTTTAAGTCGGTTAACCGATTTTATCAATCAATGTAAAGTTGATTTGGTTAGTGAATTAAGTCGATGGATCGGATTGACTGAACTAATTGTATAAGCAGAATGTTGACCCTTAAAAAATCCCAAATAGATGGAAAAAGGTATCCAAAATTAAATATTGGGCTTCTTATCATGAACCATGGCTGGTATTTTAACTCCAGAAGGAGCTTCCTGCTCCAACGGAACAGCACATGTCAGGAAGTAACCATGATTGAGAAAATACATTAATTTCATACTATCTATTAGGTCATACTGTGAGAATTCGACAACAAAGATTAATTCATTAAGGATTATACGTATCAAATCATGAAACATGATTCATCTGTTCTATTTTATTAAGGACTGTACGTATTAAGTCATGAAACATGACTTTTCTGCTTTACTTTATGAATGTTTATAACGAATATTTTCTTTTTCCACTTCATTTTGCTGCAAGGTGTATGGTACAGTGGGTGAATGATTACTCTATAATCTTCCTTTTGACTGGTAATTATTGTCATTTATACCTATAAACCTTAAATTTATAATTTTTCTAAGACTTTGCTTGTTCTGATTTCAATAGAATCTAAGTCATAACTTTCAATAAAATCTTTATACTTTCTACTTTTCTGCTCCAAATTTTATTTCGGATTTCATTCTCATGTAGAAGTGTGTCACCAGGAACCTGAAGGCATCTGCCAGTGTAAGGCTTCATTGGCTTGAACTAGTACACCACAACGCCCTCCTCCTTTACAACTTTAGTTGGAGCCTCAGTTCTTTCCCGGGATCTCACAATAACCACTCTCCGCCTACCCTAAGCTTCTCTGTAGTAATTAGGAACCTGAAAATCGAAGAGTATCTCATGTATGAACTTCATATTTACATAGCAGTGCCTTAAGAAACAGAAAAGAAAAGCTTAAACACATGCATGCATATTACTATATGTACTAATATGCATGATAGCTTTACCTTCCTGAAGGTTTGTTTTTTCTGGGGATAAGTCCATGTCCATGTGTAACTAAATGTATGACTTTCTTCTACTCTGCTGTCTTCTAAGCCACTAAACATGTGATATTGAAATCGTGCTATATTTACAGCGCTAATTTAGCATTATTTTTGAATAGTTTAATTTAAAATTTAAGTGTTTAATATTATTATCAAAACATATTTTTTTTTAAAAATATTTAGTTAATATATAATGTTTTAAAGTAAAAAATAAGTTTTCAAAAACCAAAAGCTAGACAGCTAACAGGCAAATATATAATTTTCAAACCTGATTTTCGAAAACCAAATATCTAGATTTTTTTTTTTGGTTGGTTTAAAAACTTGGCTATTTT
>JABEZY010264129.1:0-12803 GCA_013467495.1 Gossypium gossypioides | reverse complement strand
ATTTGATTTTTGAATAAAAATTTCAGTTGCAAGTACTCAAATTCAGAATCGAAATATCTAATAGCTAAGTTGAACCAAAAATTATTATAATTTATTAATTTATACAATTTTAGATTTTATATGTAAAATAAAAAAAATCTAAAAACATTCTACAAAAAGTATTTAAGTAAAGAATATGTAAAAGCGAAATTTAATCAAGTGCGACAGTGAACTAATTGAAAAACTTGTAAAAATATATTTTATAATAATTCTTATCGACAATTTTATACTTTTTATAACAAAATGCTAGAAAAAGCAGTTACTATTACTAAAATTTCATCCTAAAATTTCACGCCGAAACTTATTACTTGCTACAACAAATTTGTTGGATAAAAGTGGTAAAATATATCCTATAATCATATTTATTCATTTAATATTTGATTTTTTAATTAAAAATATTGATAAAAATTTCATTGACAAGTATCCTAGAATTTCAAACACTGAAACTTACTATTTGCTACAATAAAATTGTTGGAAAAAATGGTAAAATATATTCTATAATCATATTTATTCATTTAGTATTTGATTTTGAATAAAAAAAGGTTGATAAAAATTTCAGCTACAAGTATTCAAATTCAGAGTTTTTAAAAGTGAACCTGAACCAAGTGTTATATTTGAAAAGAAACTCGGTTAAAATTTGTTTTATCATCATTTTTATGTACTATTTGTGTTTTTAATGAAAATGTGTTCGGATTAATATTTTTTATTACCATGTTTGAACTCGAATTTTCTCAAAGCTAAATTTAACTATTTGCAACAATAAAATTATTGTTGAAATACAAAACTGTAATGGAAGCGTTTGACTGCAGTTGTAACACCTTCATTCAACCCAATCGCTAAATCTAGGTATGGAGTGTCACAACTGAACCCGATTCGAACTAAGAAGCAAATTTTGAACTTGAAAATTTCACAACAGACTTTTTCAATTAATATATATACTCCTCTTACAATAAAAATCCTGAATTAGAACAAAATATACCATCTCAAACTCCAGACTCCAAGAAAAACTATTTAATTACAATATTTTGACCCTGAGGCAGAGCCTCTGAAGATGCCCTATTCCTATGTGCATGACACTTTACAAGCAGCGATCTTTGATCTAATACGGTTTGGCTTGGTCCCTCCTCGAGATCTTTATCCCACGAATCTTGCAAAACACAGGCCAACACATTGGTAAGTTCAATGAACTTAGTGAGTTTCATTCCTGCATTACACTAAAATCATCCCCGTCTTACAGGGGGTTTCAATTAGAAAAGAAACAAATATAATACTCTCTATTTCGTTTGACGATCCCGATTTACCTGGAGTGTTGGACTTTTACTCAATGCTCAACCATCTTTAATGGCTGTGTAATCGTTGGGCAATATTTACTAGTTCGGCTTAAAACCCTTTGACTACCTATAGTGGGTTCTAGTTGATTTATCATCATCGTGGATTCCCACCCTTATTTTCACCATTCGCCTTTTGTATTCTTTTTTCCTCTCAATTCCTTTTTGATTCCATCCCAGTGCATAAACACACCATGGCTTTGGCGGATGAATTGACATTCTACTCATATGGCCTTCTAGCAAAGGGCCACACTGCACAAGCGACTTATTTCTTGTTTCATCCCTTTTACTCATACCCTATTACTCGAGTTGCAATGTGGTATGGGTTACTTCATTGTAATCCACCCTATATACAAATCGTTACTTTTGATTGGTTGAAAGGCCTAATCACCTTTGACCATTTTGATCTATGGCATCCAATAGAACTGTTACTTGAGCAACCATTCTAGCTTCTAATCTCTCTAATAGGGTGGTTCCTTATGGAACTAACCCTAGGGCAGTTACATTCGTAATGGATTTTCCTCGAAGAGGGACAGTCTTGATAGACATATTTGTCACTTGTACTATCCCTTTTAATACCTCTTATTGTCTAGGGTCCTCAACTGACCCCTCTATACCTTTCAACAGCTCTTAACAACTGATCTTTACTGTAATCCTTAATTAACTCTCTTTTCGTTTACCTATACAACAAGCATCACTAGTTCATTAGACCCCATAACTGATTCTTGTTGAGTTACCACCCTTATGCCTTACCGGCTTCCATGATTACTATTTTTGTGGGTTGTTTTCCCTTTTCTACATCTTTTGTCTTATTTGGCAAATTCCTTAAAATCTACTTACTATGCTTACATTATTCTTTTAACTCTTTTCCTATATGTGTGATTCTTTTTTCATTATTATCGTTCTAGTGGTCTTCCCCGAGTTTAATGCCCCGATAGACCTTATTGGTTACCATAACTGAGCTATGGCCTTACACCCTTTCACCCAATGTCTCGATTAACTACCTCGTGTTTATTGTCCCGACAGACTACCCTATGTTCATTGTCCCTTCAGACTACCCTGTGTTTATTGTCCTGACGGGCTATCCAATGTTTACCGTCGCAATAGACTATCTTGTATTTACTATCCCGACAGACTATACTGGTTGTCGTAGTCGAACTATGATCTTATATATTAAACCACTTTTGAGATGTCGCCCCGTAGGACCTTACTGTCATCACGGTGTCACCCCATAGAGCATACTACTGACTGTCATCACAATGTTGCTCTATGGAACCTAATAACCATTGTTATTGTGTCATCTCGAATGATCTGATTCTTATTTCACCTTGTTACTCGGACATCACAGTTTGCTCCTAACAATCTCGAATGGTGAAATATTAACGAAATTCTAATTTCCCTATTCCACCGTTCGTTCCTCCATTTTGTCGTTCCTAACATTAATGCTCAAACATTGCAGTGTCCCCTCCACAAGGCTTAGAGCTTCGCTTATCATGGTTTACACACAACAACAACGAACAACGATATCTAATAGAAATTCCCATTCCTAATTTTTAAGTCCATCTATCCCGTCAGTAATTTTCCATCGTACCCCACTGTTATAATTATACAATACACTCAGTTCACTTACATATTAGCATGAAGTATGATATCACTTTAAACATGGATTTCTAACTATTTCATGCATACAGAACTATTTGGTGGATACTATATATATCAAACAATCTTATGCATGCTTGGCATTCGAAATCAGCAAAATTCATACATCATTACAAAATCATGCCAACAACACAGCATTTCAGAGATGGAATACAGAAACTCACATGATTTTTCTTCGTCTTATTAGCTTAGCTTTTCCAAACGCCGAGCTTCCATTCTCCTAGCAACCAAGCATTATAGCCAAAATCATGAGTTAAGCTCAGGATTTTTCAACTTAAAACTCAGTTTTCCAAAAACATGCAGAACCCCTAAAATGGTTCTAAAAACCCTTAACTTCATTATCTAAATCTTATGCATACAGAAGAACTTAGAACCTCACCAGCTTATTGGATTCTCTACTTTTCTGACTAAATCCTCACGTTCACCACTCCATGTAGAGCTTTCCATAACCATCTTTTCTTCAAAGCAACCAAGGAAGAAGATGAAGAAGAGAGAAAAATGAAACAAGGTTGAGACGGACTCTCCCTAGGAAGTCATTTCCCAACCATTTATAGTCTTTCACGCGCAACTTTCAACTCTATAGAAACCATCCGTTGGTAATCATTTTTCCCACTAAGAAACTAGCTGATTTGAATCCAACCGAACCAGCATTAGATTTCAACCATGTCCAAATAAGTTAATATATTTTCCTGATTTTCCAGTTATGACTTATTTTAATTTAACACCTAATTGTTCCTAGTTTTCTGATTTAGGGAAAATTGGGTGTGACAGCAATGGTTGCTATGGCTTGGCACTACAAAAATTTGTGCAAAAAAAACTAAATAACACCAAGGATTTTTTTATGCAGTTCAGTTTCCCTACGTCTGTGGAGCCTAACTAGTGAGTAATTACACTATATTTGTTCACAAATACAACAAGTGATTCACACTCTATCAGTCTCTAAGTATAGAGATCTTATTGTACCTAAAGGCTAGAACACTCACCTCTAAATCCTCCCCATGAGAACTTGGGAAGTAAACACTAAAAAATGTTTATAATAGTTTACACTTTCTCACAAAACAATTCCTTAATGAACAGATAAAAATACTCTCAATAAGCTCTCATACAAAATCTAGATAAGCCTCAAAACATATATTAATTTTGGCTTGTTAACATAAAATATAAGTGAATAAAAAGTAACTCATTAAAAATAGCTATTACAATATAAACATTAAAACATAATCAATCGAATATATACTCTCCATGTTCAAAAATGCAATCTTGATCGAATCTCCACATTTTAAGGGTTGATTTGATTCACTCAAATCTAACCCAATCTTCAAAGCAAAGGATTGGTTCACATAAATGGACCATATTATCTTCAACATAACAACACATTAATAGGTTCAAAAATTTTCTTCATTAAATTGACAAACTAATTAAAACAAGTAACAAAACTACCTTAATAGCAGTCTGCAGTTGGCACTGCCTAATGCCACTTAGCTTCATTCAACACATCTTACCTCAACAATCTCCTCCTCTGGTAATTTATTGAACAAATTAAAATAATATAGGAAGCTAACTAACACAATCATCAATTGCTCCCCCTCAACACAAACCTCACTCTACTCAACTCAACTTAGAACATAACATAGTAATTTTAACTATTAACGATGTGTCTAGAATTCACACTAACAATCAAAATACTAAATTATATCTAACTAAGCAGTAGCATTAAATAAAAGTTCAAAAGTAAGAAATCATCACCACAACAAAATTAGGATTATCTTCAATATTAGCAACATCTTCATCAACCATAAGCAGCTTCATTGACAACAAAATGACATACTTCCCATATAGTATCACAACAACACACAACACAACAACCAAAAAACACACTTGAACTCAACAACTTCCATATCCATATCCACTACTATACTCCCTCCTTTTTGTTCAACAAAACTTGCCAATCAGAATTCCAAAGATCCTTACTCACTAAACTGGACTAAGAAAAAATGAATGTTGAAGAACATGAGAACTAAAACAATACAATCTAATAAGGAGTACAAGATTGCTGGATTGAATAAAAATTGTGCAATGATCACATGTATTGTAAATCTTAATGCTTCTTCCTTATCACGAATCTGCTGAATAATATTTATTTCAGAATGCATCCTGGAAATCGCACTATTATGTGATTCAATAGAAGATGTTAGATGATCAATCATCCTTTTATTGAATCCTTCAACATTACACAAAGTGTCTGTAACACTCTTAACCCGTAACCGATGCCGGAACAAGGCTACGGAGCATTACCGGACTTACAATCAAACAATCAGACATTTTATTTTCATATCACATTCATTTTAGAAACCAATTAAATTCAATCATATAGTCCCTAATATGAGCCTTTGAGGCCCAAAATAGACATTAAAAATAATTCGGGACTAAACCGGGTACTCAAAAAATTTTTCTAAAAATATGGAAATTTTTTAAAAGTGCAAGGGACACAAGCTCAAGTGGCCAGTGGGCATTCGAAATAGAGACACACGGCCGTGCCTCAACTCGTGTCCGTACCCATGTGACTTATTGCCTTGGGTCACACGGCCAAACCATAAGCCCGTGTGCCAGGCCGTGTGAAAATTTGAGGGTATACTGACTTGTGTCACACGGCCAAGCCACACGTCTGTGTGCTAAGCTGTGTGAGGCTATTGACTTATTTTCTTTAAAAGTTACAGGAGACACACGGTTGTGTTACCTGGCCGTGTGTCACAGACGGCTGAGACACACGCCCGTGTCTCTGCCCGTATTGACAAAAATAGGCCATTTTTCGAGCCATATTTCTCACCCAAATTGGTACAAACCTACACACAACAATTTGCATATGGCTATGACATAAATAGGCATCGTAACTAACCAACATTAAGCTTATAGCATGTTATAACATCACATACAACTATGATACTCATAGGCACCTCAATTTGCCATTTATAACATGCTAATTATATATCCAAAATCTACCTAAATGGTCAAACACTTATTTGCATCATTATGCCTAAAACTTAACATGTATGTCACTTATCAAACTCACCTATTTGGTATCCAAAATACCAATTCACAAACAAGCCATTCACATGGCAACATACACCACATATAACAAGGCCATTTACATATTTACATAACAAAATATATGTCCACAATACAAGCCAATTCAAATGGTTGAAACACAACAAAACATTTAGACTACCATTAGCCAAAATGACCTATACATGCCATTAAACCAAAATATTTAACCAAAAGTACCAAAATAGTCGATAGATAGTGTGATGAGATCTCCGACAACTTCCAATCCAAACGAGCTTCTAAAACACTATAAAACACGAAAAATAACATAAAGTAAGCAATTAAGCTTAGTAAGTTCGTATAACTAAAAGCATAACTTACCATTCAACCACAATTTAGGCAAGTAAATTAAGGCATAACACAATTCGATTAAATCAAGTAACTAGAAATTGTTGGTTGCTTTTAGGTTTTGGGGTCATCTCTGCTGCTTCTACGTCAAAACTGTACCAGATGTGTGACGAAAACCCGAGATTCTGTAAGTTTTGAATACCGAAAAACATGGCTCCTATTGTCACACAATCGTACGGCAGGGACAAGGGCATGTGTCCAGGCTGTGTAACTCACTTTTTGTATCTATGGGGTCACACGGGCTAAGGACTCATACGTGTGTCTAGGCCGTTTGAGGGGTTGTAAGTCACACGGGCGTGTGCTTGGCAGTGTGTCAAACCGTGTAGCTCACTGTTTTGAGCCACAAGGCCGTGTAGACCACATATGCCAAACACCCAGGCCGTGTGAATCCATACAGGCATATGGTCTAAATTATTAAAATTTTTCTTAGGGCCTTAAGTGCCATTTAAATCGAATGTAGGCCTTTCTTAGGGTTCGTATAATCTAAATTAAACTGTAGAACTTGATATCATATATTCTAAGACTGATTAATTGATTATCTGTGTGTATAATTGATGCGATTACTGTTAAATGATAATGATTTGTATTATTTGATTATGAATTGTAATTGAATAATTGTATGTACATCTTTGATATCTGATATCTAATATCCATTTTTGAATCTGCATTGGGTGGGAATGGAATAAAAAATGAAGTGTTGGTAGTTTAATGATCTGCCGAATTGAGCGGCTATGCCATAACTCTGTCATCTCTCTTTATTAGATATTTTACTATTTGGTTAAAATTGAACTAACGTATGTTTTACTTTAGATTATGGTTGTAAGCTCGGATTTCCACGTTTGTTTGAATGGTTAGGTGTTTTCTAAATAATGAACTTTAAATTACTTTAAGTGGTTTTTCCTTAAATATTTTGATGCAGCCTCTAGACTTGGTCTTAACATCTGGCCCAGGTGTGGGGTGTTACATTTAGTGGTATTAGAACTAGGCTACAAAACTCGACCTGTGTTTCTAGGATCCTATTTTTGTTAAAAAGTGTTTTGAAAGAAAAAAATTATTCGAGTAACTCTGAAAACTGAATTTATAAAAGACCGAGTCACCGGTGCTGAACCTATAAGTAATTTTGTAACATCCCGAAATTTGGGGTTAGAAGTTTTGAGGTTTGTGGTTAAGGTCAGTGAGTGGGTTGAATGTTTGGGTTCAGTTTCGCGTTTTAATGTCAGAATGGCCATACTGGTCTAGTGGTTAATAGTGTGTTGGTGTATCTCTAAGTCTCGTGTTCGAATTCCTGTGAGTGTTTTTTATATTTATTTATTTTTATGTTGTTTTATTTTATTTTTAAAAGGGGAAGTTAACTTTAAAATAGAAAATAAGTTTCACGTTCTTCATTTTTTTCTTTCTTTTTCTTCCTCGTCGTTTATCTTTTTCTGTTTAATTTCAATTTCGTTTGTTCTTGCTTCTTCTGTTTTACGTAATTTTTATTTATCATTCCGTCAAAGGAGATTGCTCTTGTGTGTTTCGTGTTATCGGATATGAGTCAGAATAGTCTTGTGGAGGTGAAACGGTTAATCCTTATTGTTGCAATTCTGATTTAAGGTGTGTTTCTGAAACTGTTGATTTTAAGTGTTGAGTTATTAATGGATTGCATGATATTCTGCATATTTCAGTACATTTCTAGATTTCTAAAGGAAAGGGCTCGTTTCAGTGTCAAAAATACAAATTTTAAGATATTTCGATGTGGTTTTGTGACCACATAGGTGGCCACATGGTCGTGTGGCCCACATGGGTGGCTCACACAACCGTACGAAATTGAGAATTAGGGTTTAGGGTAAATTTTGGTACCACAGGGCATGGCCACACGGACATGTGTACCCACACGGGCATGTAAGATCTCCACACGGTCGTGTCTCCTTTGCTCTTTATTTTTTGCATTTTTGGACAGTGAGTTACACATGCTGCTCACACGGGCGTGTGTCTCCTCCACACAGGCATGTATGGCCTTCACACGGGCATGTGTGGCCTTTATATGAGCGTGTAGACCCCACACGACTTGGGCACTTCCACACGCCTTATTTTGTGAAATTTTTTGTTTTGAGTCATAAACTATCTATTTTATGTTTCTGTATAACTCGACCCTCGATAAGGGTGTTTGGAACTCGGTTTAGTTTGGTTCGTGTATATATATGCGTTTATGAGCTTTAATTTTATTGCTCGCTTATATGATGAATAAGTATGAGTTTATTATTATTGTCGTAACTGAATATTAGAATACAAGTGTAATCAAATTTGAATCTGTTCAACTGGAAATGTTAATGTCCGTTTCTGTATATTGTCTGCGTAATGTGTGCATTGTTGCATAGCATGAAAATTTTGGGATCTGGTTATGAAAAGAAGGAAGACAAGCTTAGCAGTTTTAACTGCGATACTTTTGTATAGCGGTTTATCACACTATTCTATACGTATATCAACTCAGTTGTATACAGTTACTCAAGTGGCATAGTTTCACGTTGTAGTGTGGAAGGTGGATGAACCTATTATGGTTCTATGTGGTGTGCATGGTGGACGGGCCTACCATAGCCCTTATGTGATGTACTGGATGGACAAAGTGGTGTTTGGTTGGACGGATGGGATGTTGACTTGTGCATCTATTCGCATCTGAATATACGTCTGTTTGTCAGAACATTTTGTCTGTTTGTGTGAACTTTTGGTTATTGACAATATAGTTAACGTCATGTAAAATGTTTTGATTATTGTGTACGATTGGATCATTATCTCTGTGGTTTGATATTGTATTTGACATACCAATTGAGACTTTCGTAAGTGATAACTTTATACATATGCTTGTCTGAAGTATTTATTGTGTCACTCCGACTTTTGCCATCCGTTCATGTTTCGGACTTCCACTAAGTTCGCGTAGCTCATCTCTGTAGTGTCTTTTGTTTCAGGTACTTTTCGTGTTTTGGAGCTAGACTCGGCATATCGGAGGTTTCTGAAAGATATGGTTTGATTCGGTGTAAGAAAAATCTCATAAGTTTTATATGGTTAATTTTAAATCAGTTTGTAAAACAATTATATAAACTGTGGTACAAGTTTTTATGGTGGACTTTCGTAAGGTGTTATTTGGACTGAACTTTAAAAACTGTGGATTTTATTTCCGAATGTTTGACATTAGTTTAATATTGTTTCAAACATAATGAACAAAAAGGTTTTCTTGGTTTGAACTAAAGTATTTGCTTCCACCACATTTGGCGGCCAATGTAACCTTCGGGATTCGGTCCAAACTTATAGGCCGACTTTTAGGGTGTTACAACTTTTACTTTAGATATACTATTTTGTTAGAAAACTACTGTAAAGACTGAACTTGTGGTTTAGTTAGAGACTATGATGTAAACTATGAAATAAGATATTTGATGGAAATTCTAAACTGATTTGTGAACTTCTATCATTGTAGATAAGTGGATATAATGAGTTCGTGTGGTAGTCGTGGACACCAAAGAGGATCTCGAACAAAGTCATCCTCTCTGGGTAGTATACCCAATCTGAAGACTAGCAAGACCATTGGTACTTCTACTGCTGAGACTAGGTCGTAGACTCCGACAGCTGGGGATGACGTAGTGTCCTAGGCTATACTGCGTGTGTTAGAGAGGATCGTTGGTACCCATTCTGGATTTGGGAGTTGAGGGTCAGTTACTGAACGACTCCGATTGAATGGTGCTTAGTTGTTTAGGAGTGTCACTGGAGTCACCCCTACAATGGCTGAGTACTGGTTAGAGGCCACCGAACGTATTATGAATGATATTAACTGTAATCTGGTACAAAAACTGAGAGGTGTTGTATCTCTGCTTCGAGATGAGGCCTACCAGTGGTGGTTGATAGTTGAGCAAGGCGCCCAGCCCGAACAGGTTACGTGAGATTTATTTAAGAACGCCTTCCAGAGTAAGTATATGGGGGCGAGCTATGTAGAGGCTCGTAGACATAAGTTTATGAGTCTAGTTCAGGGTGTGAGGTCCGTGGACGAATATGAGGCCGAGTTTCTGAGGTTGAACAGGTATGCTCGCATTTTGGTTCTGAATGATTATGATAAGAGTATTCAGTTCGAGGAAAGACTGAGGAACGACCTGAGAGTTCTGATAGCTCCTTAGAGGGAGCGGGTATTTGCAGCATTAGTTTACAATGCAAAGATAACAGAGGAGGTAAAGAGCACAGAGTGCGAGAGGAAAGGCCGGGAGAGAGGTAAAAGTAAGGTAAAGCGGAATTCGGGTCCCTCTAGTTCAGTTTAGTGTCTTATGACATGGATTACATTTGATGGGCCTTCGAGGACTGAGGCTATAGTGGCATCAATTGAGATTCAGGTTTGTAGCGACTGTGGGAGATGCCATTCGAGTGAGTGCTGAAGGAATTTGAGGGCCTGTCTTTGGTGCGGATTGATAGAGCATCGTGTTCAGAACTGCCCCTAGCGATCTGATTAGGTTTAAGCTTCTGGACAGGCTTCGATTCCAGGTTCTGTTCCACCATCGAGAGCCGCTCAACAGCCACATCGGGGCCGTGGTATAGCCAGGAGTGGTAATGATCTAACAAAGGTCAGAAAGCACTGGGTAGAAGTACGACTCAAACTAACGCACGACAACCTACTTTAGTGCTTGCGGTGAGGCACCGTGGGGATAGAGACGACACTAACGTTATAGCAGGTACGTTCTTCATTCATATTTTTCCATACTTTACTCTGATTGATATTGGGTCTACACATTCATATGTATCTAGTGTTGCATCTGTAAATTTGGGTATATCTGTTGAGTGTACTGCTAGAGAGATTAGTCCCTTAGGTTAGTTGGTTCGAGTTGATAAGATTTATAGATTGGTTCCGTTAGAGATTCAATGCATTGTGTTTTCATCTAACCTGATGGAATTGTCATTTGGTGAGTTCGATCTGATTCTGGGAATAGATTGGCTCATAGAACATCGAGTCAGTTTAGATAGTGCCTCTAAGTGGGTTACTCTAAGTTTAGATGAGGATTGTGAGATCATTATGATCGATAAGTGTCGAGATTATCTCTCTAACATGATCTCCGCTCTTGTAGCTGAAAAGCTAGTTTGGAAAGGTTGTGAAGCACACCTAGCATTTGTATTTGATTCTGGTTCTGTAAAGCTTTCTATTAAGGACATTAGAACTGTAAAAAATTTTCTAGACGTTTTCCTTGATGAATTGTCGGGAGTACCTCCAGACAGGGAAGTTGAATTCGATATTGAATTGTTACCAGGTACTACTCCGGTGTCCATTGCTATTTATCACATGGCTCTAAAAGAGCTTGTGGAATTGAAAGCCTAGGTTTAAGAAATTCTCGACCAAGGGTTCATCCGACCAAGTGTGTCTCCGTGGGGAGCATCGATTCTTTTTGTCAAGAAAAAAGATGGCACGATAATGATGTATATGGATTATTGTCAGTTGAATAAATAGACGGTAAAGAACAAGTATCCGCTTCCAAGGATCAAAGATTTTTTCAATCAGTTCTATGGGCCATTTGTATTCTCCAAAATTGATCTCCGTTTTGGTTACCATCAGCTAAAGGTTAAGGAGACTGATGTGTATAAAACTACTTTTAGGACTCGTTATGGGCAGTACGAGTTCCTAGTCATGCCCTTTGGATTAACGAATGCTCTAACGGCATTCGTGGATATGATGAATCGGGTATTACAGCCGTATTTGGATTAGTTTTTCGTAGTATTCATTGACAACATTCTGATTTATTCTAAAAGTGAGAGTGAGCACAATGAGCATTTCCAAATAGTTCTGTAGATACTCCGTAAGAAACAACTGTATGCTAAGTTTAACAAGTGTGAATTTTGGTTACAGGAGGTTACTTTTCTGGGACATGTTGTGTCTGCTGAGGGGATCTGAGTTGATCCTAATAAAGTTGAGGTTGTGATCGAATGGAAACAACCGAATAATGTGTCTGACATCCGTAGTTTCATTGGTTTGGCAGGGTATTACCAGAGGTTTGTTGAGGGATTTTCGCTTATCACAGCTCCCGTAACTAAACCGTTGCATAAGAAGACACCATTTGTGTGGTTTGATGAGTAGCAGGTGAGCTTTGAGAAGCTTAAGCTTGTTCTGACGCAGACATCTGTTCTGGTACAACCTACATCAGGTAGAGAGTTTGTTGTCTACAGCGATGCTTTACATATTGGTCTGGGTTGTGTTTTGGTGAAAGATGGTAAGGTAGTGGCTTATACGTCTCGATAGCTTAAGTCGCACGAGGGCAACTGTAACACCCCTTACCCGTATTCCTTAACGGAACAGAGTATGAGGTATTACTAAAATTTTAAAAAAAA
>JABEZY010263699.1:0-26772 GCA_013467495.1 Gossypium gossypioides | reverse complement strand
GAAAATAACCAAAATTCATCAAAATTAATTATAAAATTAACTGAAATTCAACATGTTCATATTTTAAGTACACTTTAATTATTTTGTAAAAATTAATTTTTTTCGACAAGAATTTTATCGAAACTGTATGATTTTAAGTTAAAAGGGTATGTAAAAATATGTAAATTTTCATGTTTCCAGTGACACACTAATGACAAGGTCATTGGACAAGCACTAAGTAGTTACTTTCATAATGGTATATCGTTGGGGAGAGCTCAGCCACTATACTATAGTGGAATGAATTTATGACTAAATGATTTTATAATTAATAGGTGAAAAGCCGAAACTTAATTATAAATCTTTTGAGCCTCAACTACATATGCCCAATCAGTCTCTCCGCTAGCCCGTTGAAACCAAAAATGAATTGCGTGTTTGAATAGAAATGAACGAAATGAATAGAAAAATAGAAATGGGAAACATTCAGGCATAATTATGGTTTTCTCCGAAATGGAGAAATAAAATCATTTGGAAATGAATGTAGGTTTGCAAAAATGGAAATGAAAATGGCAACTTGCAGTCCTATATAGAATTACTCAAAAAATCATGAAATAATGAGTTTATGTTTTTGGACTGTTTTCAAGCCTGAAAATGAAAATAAACCATTTGGTGATAGTGAACACGTTGAGTTGTGACATATTGAACGAATTTTCTTGAACTTATACTAAGGGTAAAATCGTCAAAATTTTATCGGGGTAAAATTCTCAAAAATTTAATTGGATAAATTTGGGGTGAGAAAATAATTTAACATATAGCTATTACAATTTATTTTTGGAAATATAAAAAACTAAATTGGATTAGATCATATTACAGAGTATTGGGTTAAAAAGGCCCATAAAGTAATCGTAATTGGACTCGACATGAGAAAGGCCCAAAACCCCTCAAATAACATAAAGGGGTGACGACCCTAGTAAAAATACAAGGGTGATTCGTTCACCCCTCTCCTACTCTAAGTAGGATGTTGTTTTCTATTTAAAATAAACATCTACAATGCTATAATGGTTGTACATTCTCTTTCTATATATAGACGACACCGGTAGAGCTATTAAGAGAATTTTGAAAGATTGTTATTCAGTCAAAAAATAGAAAGATTTTAATCTCAATGGTTACATTTGTATATTTCCAAAATAACTATTCTACCGCTTTCTATTAAAGAATAGAGAATTTTCGTTTTCACCCCAAAAGTAAAATGTTTTCCTTTGGTTCTATTGGTTCGAACCCACACTCAAAGTAGTTCGTGGTACAAAAATAGCAGAGAAGATTGTTTGGTTGAAAAATAGAAATCATCAAGGATCCGCTTATCCAAAAACATAGGTATGAATTCGGTTAAGGTTTATTGGTATAAATATCACAAATCGGGTCGGTTTTCAAAATTTTAGTTTTCCGTTGTGCAAGAAAATTATTTTCAAACCTAATTTTTTCCTGCATTGTCCCCTCCCTTTCCTTTCTTCTCCCTGGTTTCCCTCACTTGCCCTTTTCATTTCTTTTGACTAGTTATGCTACCCCTATTACGAAAGAAACACATTCATTTTGTTTTTCTTTTGTCATTTTTCTCCAAACCACCACCTTGTGTTGTCCCTTTCCCCAAACTCCTTTGTCTTCACCTTTCTCTTCTTTATGCTGCTAGGCCTCCTCCTTCTTCCACCATTTGCACCAGCTCTCAATCCACCTTGTGCAACCGCCCTTCCTTCTTTTCCTTTTTTTTGCCACCATCATGCCTGAATCACCATTTTTTTCCCTTTCTCCCCTCCTCTTCTTTTCTTTTTTCTTTTTGGTTTTAATTGAATCTCCTTTTATTCTTCCTTTTTTTTTAGTTTGATATGTCATATCTCTAATTACTTTTCTCTATTATTATTTTTCCATAGCCAAATCTCCTATGCCTATACAATAACTTTGTTGAGTTTTTTCCCATTCCAATCTATTTACGGAATATTAAGTTGATCAAATTTAGAACATATATTCTCTTTTCGATTCAGTTAAAACAACACTAATACGTGTGTATTCCTTTGTCTAAGGTTCAAATCTGGTCGGCTCGTACTATCATTTATTACTGGACTATTCACATCCGATTCTCTACAGTTTGTTATAATCGACTCTATTTTAGTGGATTAACTAAAACTAACATAGAGTGACTTTGTGTGTGTTGTTTGTTTAAAGTTCATATCTTGGTAAATCTAACCAGATCTGTATCGTAGGAGTATTGAGGATGGAAGTTTGTACATTGGATTTGCATTTGAAGATGTGGGTTCTAATAAATTAAAGACTGTGGATGTTTTGTCCATAAGTAACATATATGTATATTTAAAAATAATATTCATTTAAATCTTTTTCGAATTTATGACTAACTGATTGCATAAGTATTCTTGGTGAAGTGATCAATGAGTATAAATCCTTTATTAGGATTGGCTAAAAGTAAGTGCCCCTGATTTATGAAATATATAATGTCGATCATGTGTGCAATGATATTAAATGATTCTATATTGTTTTGCATGTCTAGTGATGATGAAGCATGCCCAAAATTCTATTATCTTTACGGTTATAATGAATGCATGATAAATCATGCCCACTGCTTCTATTAAAATCAATTACATGTTCAAAACATGTTTATTGATACTGTAACTATCACTATTCTACAACTGCCATTGATAGCATGTTAAATCATGTTTATTGTATCTAATGAATCTAAATGCATGTTGAAAACATGTCCACTATTTCTGATATATCTGATTACATTTTAAAAGCATGCCAACTGTACTTATTCTGTTATCGTTATTGTATGTCATATTGCATTGCATTGGGGTTGGGATGATTATGTAAGGAGGAAGATCTAATAGTATAACTACAATATTGGTGGTTTAACCACATAATTCTGGCAGCTTGACTACAAAAACTGGTGGTTGGTCCACATATTTTGGAAGTATATCTGCAATTACTGGTGGCTTGTCTAGAAACTAGTGTGCTATTAGATGGATAAGTTATAAGGAACTCTTACTATGGTGTATAGCGGAGTTGGTAGGAACTTCTCTGAAAATATTGCATAAATATGTTCATGTATATTGAATCTTGAATCTGTACTGTTTTAATTCTCTATTTAATTACTAGCTTGAATATTATTTTTAATGTCTTGTATCGATTACTTGAGTTCTGACTCAAATTAAGCTTATTAGCTCACTCTTTAGTTTACTTATTTATTTTCAAATAATCCTCGCGGTTAGGACTTGGACACGACTATTGGAAAAGCAACTCAGATGTTTTTACATTTAAAGTATTTTAAACTTATTTTTAATATTTTTTTTTTGGATTGTAATAAATTTTACCTGGACTGTGGCATGGGTTTTATTTTTGGATTGTTTTGATTGCATGACATTAAAATTTTAAAACTACTTAAATTAGAATTTGAAAAGATTATGCATGAAACTTAGTTTATAATAAAAATATGTCAATGTCTTTCTTTTCCGCTACAATACTGAAAGTAAGTTTTTAATAAAAATTCAAATTGATTTTCAAAATAATTAATCTTTACAAATGAAAATCTAAAATCAATCAAAAATTGAAATTAACATAATTTTGCAAAAATTAAGAGAACATTCATTTTTCACTACTTTTGAACAGATAAAGAAATGGTTTAAAAGTACTTTTGAAATACAAAAGTTTAATTAGGCCATTTCGGTTGTCAATGTAGCCTTCGGAATTTGACCATAACGTTTGGGTCGTGTTAGGGAGGTATCAAATGCCACAAGTGAATAAACCATAAATGAATTTAGGATCTATTCTACTTGGGTCCTGTCTAATGCTCAAGACAAAGCATCTCCCTAATTGGAATTGAAAACCTTCATATTAGTTTTTCATTCAGTTTGCTCATTTCGATTAAACTAAAAACATGTTTAGGTTCATCTACTAATATAAGTTCTCTTTCCGTATTACGATTCAATCACTAATCTGTCATGAATTTTCTTATGATATGAAAGTGGACACAATCGCTAGCAAGTAATATAGTAGTAAATACTAGAGTTATTTTCTCCATAGGGATTGATTTTAAAACATAAATTACAAAATTACAAAATGGAAACTTGGATAGGACACACAAATTTTATTAGATGCATAGAAATATTCAAGGCAATTTAAGAACAGTAATACAAATTGACAATGATGAAATGATAAGCTAGAATAATTAATTACCCTATGCAACTACTACTAGCGATGCTGGAGTAATGCTATGGCAATATGAAATTTTATTAATCTAGAATCCAACAGTTTATATGCTTCTCTCAAAATCATTATGTTTCAATCCTTCAATTAAACTAACATATGTTTATGCTAATTTAATGTCAAGAATATATATTTTCAAGCACCGTTCCTACAAGATTATGCAAGGTAACAATATATGCCTATATCATTACAAAATTAAAATCAGTGAAATTAAACATGCACCATTCAAGTTTTAAGTCCATTAATTACAACCTTCTTAGAATTAGTAATTAACTCAATTACCCGTTGACGAAATTAGAGATAAATACTCTAATGTATTGAGAAAAACTCTCTCAAAGGTATGTATATCTTAGAAATATGTGCAACTATATATGCATGAAGCATTGGATCAATTAAGGAAAGAAAATCTCTAATTAGTACCTCTAAAGATTAGCTGTAATATCTAAAGATATGCTATTCAATGCTATTAAATAATCAAAGATTCTCAACATTCCCCCACAAGTTGGTACATAGATGTCTCTCATGCTCAACTTGCAAAGAAGATTATGATAAGTCTTACAGTTGAGCCCTTAAGTAAAAACATCAACCAACTATTTTTCAAATGCTAGATAAGATAGACTTAAGTCACCACTAGCTACTTTTTCCTTGATAAAATGACGAACTATTTTGATGTGCTTGGTTCTCTCGTACTGCACTGGATATGGAGCTATGCTGATGGCCGCTTTGTTGTCACAGTACAAGGTTGATCTATTTTCGTTCAACAACTATAGCTCTTCCAATACCTTTTGCAGCCATAAAAGCTCACAAACACCTTGAGTCATTGCCCTATATTCAGCCTCTGCACTTGGTCGAGCCACAACACTTTGTTTCTTACTCCTCCAAGTGGCTAAGTTTCCTCCCACAAGAGTACAATAACTTGTTGTAAACCTTCTATCCTCAAGAGAGCCTACCTAATCTACATCTGTAAATACTTCTATCTTGAGATGACTATTTTTGAAGAAGATTATACCTTTGCTCGGTGCAGACTTCAAATAGCACAAAATTCACAATGCTGCTTGCGTATGGGCTTCGCGAGGATCATGCATAAATTGGCTTAGAAAACTAATCGCATAGGCTATATCAGGTCGAGTATGAGTGAGATAAATCAATCGTCCGATGAGTCTTTGATATCTCACTTTATCCACCATTTCACGAATCCTTGCTTGTAACTTGTGATTACTCTCAATAGGTGATTCTGTTGGTTTGCAACCTAACATGCAACTCTCTGTTAGAAGATCTAAGACATACTTTCTTTTGGAAATACAGATTCCCTCTTTTTATCTAGCCACTTCTATTATGAGAAAATGTTGTAACTTTCCAAGTCTTTGATTTCGAATTCTTAAGCCAATTGTTCTTTAAGTCAGACCATTTCTTCCTTGTCATAATTATGTCATCAACATAAACTATAAGGAGAGTAATTGTACCCTTGTGATGTTTTATAAAGAGGGTATGATCAGCATTACTTTATCGATAGCCAAACGACACCATTACCTTACCAAATTTGTCAAACCAGGCTTTGGAAGATTGCTTTTTCCATATAGGACATTTTTCAGTCTACATACCTTCCCTTAAGTGTCTTTATCCTCGAATCATGAAGGAACTTTCATATACACTTATTCTTCTAGGTCTCCATGTAAGAAGCCATTCTTTACATCAAACTGTTGTACGTCCCAGTCGAAATTTACAGCACATGATAGAAGGATCCTATTCGTGTTTAATTTAGCAACTAGAGCAAATGTTTCTTGATAATCCATTTCATATGTTAAATGAATCCTTGCGCTACTAATCTGGCTTTAATTCTTTCAATTGAACCGTCAACCTTATACTTGATAGTAAACACCTATTTGCAGCCAACCATTTTCTGCCCCTCAAGAGGATTAACCAGTTCCCACGTCTCATTTTTTGCTAAAGCCCTCATTTCTTCGATCATAGCCTTTTTCCATCTTGGTTCATTGATAGCTTCTCTCAAATCTTGTGGACCAAACATAAATAATGAAGACAAAGCAAAAGCTTTATAGGATGGGGATATGGAATCATAAGAGACAAAGTTAGAGATAGGATGTAAAGTGCAAGTTCTAACACCTATTTTTTGGGCTATTGGTTATTCTAAATCAGTAGTAACCTCAAGTAAAGAAGACTCCCTTGATAGCGAAGAGTCAGGGCATAAAGTAGATTGTATGATGGTGCCTTCTTTCTTGTCTTTCCTAGTTTATGTCCTTAAATCAAGCCTATCCAACAACCATCACTACTCTTCTTTTGAACCAAAGTCTCTACTAGAACTAAATTCTCCCTCGAAAGTGTAACAGAACAGGATGTTATCACTTCATTTTCAATAACCTCCCCCTAAAAGGATGGTTGTGATGAAGAAAAGTAAGATTCATCCTCACGAAATGTTACATCCATACTTACATAATACTTTCTAGATGGTGGATGATAATATTTGTAACACTTCTGTGTAGGAAAGTATCCAATGAAAACACATTTGATTGCTTGAGGATCTAATTTGCTCCTATGTTGAAGATAAACAAAGCAAACACAACCAAAGACCTTTTGTGAAATTGGGTAATCTGTCTTGCCCTGTAAGGTTTCAATTGGACTCTTAAAATCAAGGACCTGAAGAGGCATCTGATTAATGAGATAAACAGCAACCAAAATTGCATCCCCCCTAATAAGGATTTGGGAGGTTCATAGTGAACATAAGTGATCTAGCAGCCTACAAAAGATGCCGATTTTTTCTTTCGGCAACACCATTCTAAGAACTTGTACCTGGATAACTGGTCTGATGCAAAATCCCATATAATTCTAAATAATCATTAAAGTTATATTTGGTTCCATTATGAGTTTAAAAAATCTTAAACTTAGCATGAAATTGAGTAGTAATTAATTTATGAAAAGAACAAAAACATGAGAAAACATAACTTTTGGACTTTAATAAAAGAACCCGTGTCATCTAAGTGCAACAGACAATAAATATAACAAACCAACGATTACCAGATAAAGAAGTAAGGTGAGTAGGGCCCCAAACATCCGAATGAATAATCTCAAAAGGAATAGTACTTCTATTATTACGTAAAGGATAATTGTTTCTTGTATGCTTAGTAAACTCACAGGCATCACAAACTAAAGAGTCTAATTGAGTTATTGAAAATAAAGTAGGAAACATCTTGGCAAGAACAGTAAATGATGGATGTCCTAACTATCCATGCAACTAAATTATCTCCTGGTTGACATCTTTATTGTCTCCAAATAAAGCTTGAGACATATTGGACGATCGATCTAGAAGATATAAGACATCAAAAAATCTACCACTGTCAATCTTATTCCCTGTCTGGAGGTCATGAAAGACACAATGATCAGGAAAGAATTCGAGTTTACAATTTAAGGATTTAGTGATAGTACTAACAGATAAGAGGTTTATCAAGAATTTAGGAACATGGAGGACAGAGGATAAAGTGAGATTGAGAGTACAAATAATAGAACCTGTTCCAAAGACGGAGGTAAGGGAGCCATTGACTATTCGCACACTATCTTTAGATGGACAAGCAGTATAGTTAAATAAGCTTTTGTTTGACCTTGTCATATGTCTATTCGCATCGGAATTAATAATACAAGATTCAAAAGTAGGTGGAGCATTTAAAATAGTAACTAGTTTCACATTATTAGACTTCGCAATGTGGTAGAGTCCAATTAAGACAAGAGGCGTCGGAGATGTTGAATCTTGTCCAAGGTAAAACTCCCAACAGAAGTGGACTTGTCCTCTGTTGCTACAGAGTCTGACGAATGTGCCTGAGGCTGAGAATTACCCCATCGTTTTCCACCATGACCTCGAGTGGGGTGACGACGCAACTTTCAGCACGAATCTTTAGTGTGTCGAGGCTTATCATATTAGTCACACGTCAAGTGATCCTTGTCAAACTTACCACCCGATGAACCATCCTAGTTAGAAATGAGACCAACTTTCTCAAGAGGTTGATTATAGAGCATAATAACAAGATCACTCTCCTCCTATTATACATAGGAGTATGCCTAATGGAGAGAAGGGAGTGGAGTTTTGCCAAGAACTTGAACCCGAATCTGATCATACTTAGTATTCAACCCAACCAAGAAATCAAAAATGTGCTCCTTTTCCACCATCTTCTGAAATTTTTCTCCACCATTGGTACACGACACTTAAAATCTTGATAATAATCAAGTTCCTTCCACAACCCACTTAATTCGGCAAAATATTGAGAAATCGTTGGCTCTCCCTATTTTGTACCATGGACCTTAATACGGATCTCAAAAATTTATGCATCATTCCCAATACGAGAGTAGGTAGAGCAACAACATTCTAATTTTTTTTCACAGTATCAAGCAGCAAATAAGTTTTGGAAATATTGTTTTGCTTAGAGTTGATAAGCCATGCCATAACAAGAGAGTTCATTAAATCCCACTGACTAAACATTGAATCAGTGAGTTTAGGTTTCGACATTGTACTTGTGATGTATCCCTGCAAGCCACGAGCCTTGATAAACAACAAATAGGAACTTGACCAAGCAATGTAATTACGCCCATCATGCTTCACATGACTAATTTCCAATGAGGGATTATCGGTTGGAATCACGAGCTTTTTTTCCTTAGACATAAGACTGGAAAAACAACTAATACCCAAAAAAATTGCTTGGAAAATTAGGGGGAAAACACCCAAAAAGAACACAAAATAGATCCCCACAAAAAACTTAGCAAAACATCACCACCACTTAGAGGAGAACGATTGGAAAGGAGAAGAGAGCACATCAACGACATTGAAAAACAATGTAAACAACAGATGAAGTCCACGCGCGACGCGTGAAACGAAGCTACAAAAGCTTGTGACGGCGCGTGAGGCCCACACTCGGGTCTTCTAGTCATTAGAGTCTAGGGTTTCACCGGTAAGTGGATTCTAAGTCTAATGGTAAGGGCGGTGAGAGAAAAAAATAAGGCTAGGGTGGAATGTACCAATTTTGTGTTTCTAGGGTTTTGGAACAAATTTTAAAATTAGAAAAAGAATCCCAAAAATCGGATCAAAAAACTAATACCATGATGAAATTAGAGATGAATAATCTAATGTATTCAGGAAAAACTCTCTGAAAAGTATGTATTTCGTAGAAATATGTACAACTATATATATATGAAGCATTGTATCAATTAAAGAAAGAAATCACTAATTAGTATCTCTAAAAATCACCTGTAATATCTAAAGATATGTTATTCAATGCTATCAAATAATCAAAGATTCTTAACACCGCTAATGTTGATCAGTCAATAGCAAGCTTAAAACATGAAGAACACTTGAATGAATAAATCTCATATTGCATTAAGCATCCTTAGCAAAGTACCATTAATCCCATATTAAGGTTCCATGATTATCCTAGCTAATAAACTTTTATCCCATAAATACCAAATTAAAAAAGTAAAATAAATCCAACCATGGTCCAAGATAAAAATAAGAAAAGAAAAAAAATACAAATAGGAGAGTAAAGAAATTTCAATCCAAATAAGGTGATTCCCCCCAATTGATTCATCAATTTCTTTGTTTTCTTATCTTCTTTTTTACATATTCTATTCTTTTGAAAATGAGTGTTCTCAGCTTGTACCAAGTTGTTCCCTCTTTTTCTTTTATTCTAAAAATGAGGTATTTATATCCCTAAAAGATGGTATGAGCTAAGTCACCTCCCCTCGGATCTTTTCCTCATTTACCCTTTCTCTTCTTTTTTTGTCTTCTTGTGAGTACATAAACCATTCAAATTTTACAAAGTTTAACTCCTTCCAACTCTCAGTCATCATCAGCTATTGATTAATAAAAGGGTTAAGTCCAATAGCTGATGTAGTGTTCTTTAAATGTGGGATCTCCAATATGCTCCCGTCAGACTTGATGCCACGACTTTGCTACTACATTAGGGCTTCTGATGTTAAAATTTGACATCTTCAAGGAAAAAATTTACATTTTCAATATCTCACTTGGCAGAAATACATTATTAAAATAAAAGCTTCTGGAATTAACTACTTAACATAAACATAAATAAAATAACTACAAAAATACTCTAAATCGCTCTTATCTTGATTGAAATATAAGATTAAAAGTAATAAAATAAGCTCTTAGGGCATCGATCCAACAATTTAAGGTGTTACTTGTATGCCAAGTAAGTGAAATTGGTGCTTGTAATTGGAAATGTTGTAATCTTGTTGTTTTCCATCTATGATAATAGATTTAAATGTGTTAAAATGATAACTAAAACTTGTTTTTTATGTCCAATAATGTTTCGAAATGAATCGATATTTTTTTTGGATTAAACTAGGTGAGTTTTGGGGTCATTTTTGAATCCTAGAAAACTTGTTTTGATACAAGTGGATAAATGTATCGAAATAAAAAGTTAGTAGCAAAAAATGAATTGTACTAGCCAGGTGTATCAGAACAAGTACCCACTTGTACTGATACAATTGGGTTAGACTGTAACACCAAGTTTTGGCGGGTCTTAAGTTTTGGCGAGTAGGATAAAGGAAATCTATAAGAGGCAACCTATCCGCCCAAATGTTTTTTTGGTGAACAGATTGGGCCCATAATAGACATAAGAATATTATGCAATGATTGTTCTCAGAATGTAATGAGTTATAAAGAACAAGAAATTGGTAGTAGTATTATGAACATTGGAAGGTAGGGGTAATCGCCAAAGGTGTTGTATGCCCAGTTCATTCAGTTACGACCTAAATGAATTGGTTAGGAACTAATTGAACATGTGAACTGTAGAAAAATATAAAAATAATGGATTTTTATAGCTATAAACCATTGATAAAGGAAGTGTGAAAGTTTGTGACACTTGTCAAGTTCCAATAAGTGCTTAGGTTATTTATGTAGATATCCAGGTTAGAAAAAAGGGGAGTTTTTCTTCTTCCTTCTTCAACTAGTATTGTTACCTGGCTCTTAAAAAAATTATGGTATTTCTCTCTCATTCAAACTTAAGTTGTAGATCTGGATCTTTACTAGAGGTTACTCCATGTCAAGGTAAGATTTATGACTATCCATGTTTTGTTGTAAAAGGGTAAGTCTTTTAGATCTGGTAGATTAGTAAGATGAAGATATAAGGTCTTGCTTGGGGATTTCCAATGTTAAAAATGATGGGAAAAGAGGTATATAAATAGATCTTGATGGGTTTCCATATTTTGCAGTAGTAGTTACTGTTGATTTGCAAGATAAAAGTTTGGATATGGAGTTTTGGACTACGATAGGTGAGAATTAGGTGAATCCCTAAGTTGAATTGAATATATATTGTTCACATGAGATAATTTTGTGGAAATTGATTAAACTATGAAACATAAATCAGAAAAGTATAGTTTGAATGTTTCATAGGGTTTGCAAATATAGTTTGTATTAACCTGTCAAATTAAGTATGTGAAGTTTGAGTATGGCAGTATGATACATCTGAAATGTATACAATGAGGTGTATGTTGGTAACTTAAGTGTTATGTCTTAAATGATTTCAGTGCATGATGAGTTTGTCAAGTGAGTCTGTATCTGTTCACTGTCATGGAGTCTAAAGGGGTTCATCGGGACTAAAAACATGATCTCTAATATGAATCTTCAAGGAAAAGCCCATCGCCATGTCACCTTCTAAAAGGAATTAAAGGACGGTAATTACCTAATGAGGTTCTCTACATGTCCCAGGATGATGATAGGTAGACCTCACATAACGTGAGTCTAAGAAAATCCATATAAAAAACACATTAGGAAATGAAAGCCTTTGTAGTGAAGTATGAAAAGAAAAACCACTATGGCGATCTCTAAAAAGAATGCCTTATGGCGCACACTATTTTCATGACCTCTAAAAGGAAATGCTCTTGGCATGTAATGATATGACTCTCAATGGCGTACCGTAAAGAATGTCTTTTGTGCCAAATTCTGTATCAAATTGTTTTGGTGCATTCAGTATAGTTCGTAAGTTAAGATCACTAAGATCAGTAAGGCATAGTGTCTCTATAGACTACGATAAAGTATTATACAAGAATATAATTCAATTGTGAATGATGAAGATTGAAGAAATTTAGAAAAAGTGTATTCTAAACAAGGAATTAAAATTTTATATTTAAAAGAGGTAACTGCTATTGGAGTACATTATGATTCAGGAGTTGTGATGAAACTATGGCTTGGAGTTATGTGTTCAAGAGTAAAGATGCTTCGATGGTATGGAATTCTAAGTAAGGTATGGTATCTGATGTGTACGTGATAATAGAAATTAAGGGAGTATTCGCCAGTTATTAAGTTTAAGGTTCAGAACAATGAGATCATCTAAATAAATTATCAATTGAAATGTGCAACAATGAGATAGATAAATGATGTTTTCTTGACTAAGTTCTTATGATTTTATTTAGGTGTGTGTTTTGTTATAGGTGAGTTATTATTAGTTTGCGCTAGGAAGGACGATGCCAGGATTACGCCAAATGAGTGGTGTATTAGGCTATTATGCATACAAAGCCAATTAGGTGGCGAGTTCAAATTTGATACGTGCTTTGAATCTTTCAATTGGGGATACATACTTTGAATCTTTCAATTGGGGATAAATGTAATAAGTTAGGGTTATCAAATTAGAAACTTTGTAACCTCGTTGTTATGTATTGTAATTGTATTTACTTATGGATTTAGTTTGTCATGTATTGTAATTGATTGTAATTTGTATAAGTAGATTGGTTTTGTCTGTATTTGTTAGTAATTCCCAAGATCCAGATCTGGGAAACTGAATCGAGTTGAGGGTGTTACACAGACATATGTATGTCCCTTATTTTAAGTTGTTATAACCCCCGAGGACTTGGACTTGGTCTCGATCACCCTAAAAAACCTAGAACTTGTTGAAAAATGTTTTTAAACTGTTTAAAAAGATTTGAAATGTTTTTTATATATTGATAAATTCTTGATGCTTGTATTGAATTTTAAAGAGAAGCTTGTTCGAGTTGCTTTGGCAACAAATGTGGTGTCTCATATTTGGTCTCGGCGATTGGGTTGGGTGTGGGGTGTCACATGTTGAATTTGAGATTGATTGACATGTTTTTATGCTTTCTTATATGAACTTATATACCGTTATGATATAAGTTGTAGCAATATCTTGATAAAAGTGGAGATAATGCATCTGTTTTCATGAATATGTATATATATATGAAATTGAAATAGTGCTTTGATATTAAATATAATGTTTTTATAATGGTTCTTAGATTAGAAGGTATTCCAATGATAAATGATAATGAAATTGCCTTGTTAACATTATCGCATAGCATTCAGGTATAGTTGGCATGCCATAGGATTTATGTGTTCATTGGTGGGAGCATTTTGGAACTTCAGTGCATATCATTTTTTCACTTTGGTGCATATTATTCTTACACTTCAGTGCATATTATACAGTGGAGTGATAAGGGAGATAGATACATGAATTCTTGATCAACACTCATGTAACACCCCATGCCTGACTCAATCGTCAGATCCAGTCTACAAAGTGCTACTCGTAAAACTCGAATCTATAAACATATTCCCTAGTTATTGAAAACTTATTTCCTAAGACGCCATAGTACTTTAATGTAGTTAGATTCATAATCCAATTGTCTGCTTGTGATTTTTACATAAGTCTAGATTCTCATAGATACGTGATATGGACAGATTATCAATTATTTGGAATAACCTCACATGGAATATGTATTTACTTAACAGTTATAAAATTAAATTTCAAAATACAAAATGTTCATAAAATAATCTTCAACATGCTAAATATTCACTTTTATTGAAAGTGACATTCTAAATACAATTAGACGCGAATTCAACTAGGACTTAAGGCTTCACCTCAAGGCCACCCCGTTGTATACACATTACAACTAAGTGAAAAAATTGCCTTCTCTCGACGAATTCTAGCCTGGTCCCCCTTTAAACTCTCAGATCCTTTATTCTAACCTGCAATACATGGTAACACAAATGTAAGTCCAAAAGAACTTAGTGAGTTCTCATACCTTTTCTCCCAAAACGATTATACTTGAAATTCATTATTGAAATTTTGTAGTGTGATAGTTCACTTATCCTTTGGTGTAGTGTTCAATTCATCCGAATTAGCTTGTTTGTATTTAGAACTTCACTCTTAATGGTACTAAAATCTGCTTAATTTCAACCAAATTAATCAATAGAAACTTCATATACAGCTATATGAAGCCCAACACAATTATCATTTCCTTTGATAAGATCACACAGACAATGAGTCACCTCGCAGATAAATCCTGCGGATTCTCTATTCATTAGTTATTTTCACGGCTCCTTACAGTTCCTTTCCCTGGGAGGGAAACTTTGCGGATACTTTCTTACAGTCGTGTGGCTAATTTGGGGATTTAGGGATCCCACACGGGTGTCTGTATTCGACACACAGCCGTGTCTGCCCTGTACTCTATTTTAGTACAAATGGACAGAGAGTTACATGGCTGGACTACATGGCCATGTCCCTAGGTCACATGGGCGTATGCCTCCTTCCACACGGGCGTGTATCCCTCCACATGGGCATGTTGACCTTCACACGGCCTAGGCATTTCCACACGGCTGGAGCACACAGCCGCGTGGCCCGACCTCGCCAAATTTTATTTTGTGTCAAATTAAAGCTTGATTGTAATTTTGTGTGTACTAACTCCTAGCTAAGTCATAGTAAGGGTGTTCGAGACTTTGTTTTATCCTAGATTGGTATGTTTTATATAGATGTACCTTTATTTAAGTAGATTTTTTGATTGTTACTTGAGGTTACTATCTATTTTTGAGTCTGAATTCGGGTAAATAATTGCATGCATTCCTGATTCTGAGTGATTGGCGTGTGAGTGTTTGAGTTGATGCGTATTTTGTGACTGTACGGGTATTATGTGATTAATTGACTGGATGTGAGTTTCTATGTCAGACTGACTATCTGGAAAATTTTTATTTTGATTCTGTATGTTTGTTTGCATACATACATTTGCATAAAAACTTTTGGGATTTTGGTTGTGAAGAGAAGGAAGATTGTTCTGATCTGGCAGTTAAACTGCAACCTATCTGTACAGCGGTTTCCCACATTGCACTGCATATACGTCAGCTTTGCTGCGTATTATCTGATCTGGCAGTTAAACTGCAACCTATCTGTACAGCGGTTTACCACATTGCACTGCATATACGTCAGCTTTGCTGCGTATTATCTGATCTGGCAGTTCAAACTGCAACATGTCTATATAGCGGTTTACTGCAATGCACTGTACATCATATACGGTAGCTTTGTTGCATATTATTATCTAAGTGGCTTAATCCACATACATAGTGTGTAGGGTTGGATGGGCCTTTCGAGGTCCTATGTGGTGTGTTTGGATGGATGTGCTTAAACAGCTCTTATGGGGTGTGATCGGGGGACGGAGTGGTGTTTTGGCTAGATGGATGGATTTTAATACTTGACTACTTTCATATGCATCTGTTTGGGTGTTCTGGGTGTGAGATTACTTGACCGTATTTTGTCTGATCGAATAACACTTGTGTTGAGTATTCTGTGTGTGAGTTGGTGTGCTTTGACTGTTATGTGTGTTGGGACGTTGGTTCCAAGTTTTCTTTCTGTTTCTGCATATCTATATAAGTAAGTTTTGCTATTAAACTGCCATATATAGAGTTCTCTTCGGTAAATCTGTTGTTAATCGTTTTGAACTCACATTGAGCTCATGTAGCTCACCCCTTTTGTTTATCCCTTTGCAAGTTCCCTCATTTTATGTAGCTAGAGTTGGCATGCCGGAGGTCTTGGAAGTGTTACGTTTTTTTTAAAACAGGCTATTAAGGTGTTTTCTGTAAATTTGAATTCTTAATAAACGGTTTTGGACTGTAAGTTCTGTTTTAAACATTGTGGTATGAATTTTTGGGTTTTACACACATGAGCGTTATTTGGATTGAATTTTTAGCAATAACGGGAATTTGATAATTGAGAATTTTTACGCAACTAAAATTTTCCTACAATCACTTCGATGATCAATGTAACCTCCAAGATTCG
Organism: Gossypium gossypioides; assembly: GCA_013467495.1. Taxonomy (NCBI): domain Eukaryota; kingdom Viridiplantae; phylum Streptophyta; class Magnoliopsida; order Malvales; family Malvaceae; genus Gossypium; species Gossypium gossypioides. Next base: position 10,462 of record JABEZY010263699.1, on the reverse strand, counting down.
ATTTAAACTTTTAGGCCGGGTTATGGGGTGTTACACTTACGAAACTTATTATGTATTCATACAATTTAAACCGCTATAACTATATACACTTTTCACATTTCAATAACAATCCTTGTACCTTTTAAACAGTATAAATCATCATGTACATATCATCCATTTGTATAACAATTTCACCTCCACTCGATACTATGTATTTATTCAAATTTCATATCTTTCTATTTAGTATTTTTTATTCCAAAATCTATATATAACAATTCAAATAAAAAATAATATAACATAATAAAACATATCATCAAATAAATAAAGTATGTCTCATATGAACTTACCTAAAAAACGACAACTACAAAGTGTTGGGGACTAATATACAATTTCTCCTATTTCTCGAATAACTTCTGATTGATTTAAATCCTGATCTATAATAATTCATTGTCAATTATCAGTTCCAATTACCTTATAACATCCTATTCAAGACATATGACATCTTAATTTCATCTTACACAATTTTCATAAAATTTTACATTTTAATCAATTTAGTCTCTAAAATCGAAACTATCATAATTTTCACATTTAAGCCCTATTTTTCATTTTGATTTCAATATCATCCTTATATAGCCCTCTAAATTCAATAATTATAGGAATTTTATGTAAATTTCAAAATATTTTCATTTTAGTCCCTAAACTCAAAACTAAGAAATTTCATTTTAAAAATTAGTCCTATTATATTTCCAAGCTTCAAATCCTACCATTAACCATAAAAAACCTCAAAAATCATAAATGGAAACTTTTAAAACCTTTAAGAATTTTACGATTTAGTACCCAAGATAGCTAGATTAAATTACAATGATCTCAAAAACATAAAAATTATGAAAATCGATCCTAAAATATGCTTACATTCAAGGGTCAAAAGCTTCACCTATCAAAAGCTTCACCTAAAAAAACAATGGCTTCCTTCTTTTGGTTTGAGCATTCGGTGAAGAGAAATAATGAAAATGGAGTTGACTACTTCATTTCTTTATGTTTTACTTTATTTTTTTATCTAACTTTTAATTTAATGAAAATGGAGCACTAACAGTCCATGATACTTTCTTATGGTCATATTGCTACATAAACCCTTGCATAATTACTAATTAAGCATTTTAATTAATAGAAATTAATAGCGATTAACTTTTATAATTTTTACGATTTAGTCATTGTACCCTAATTAGTCTACCCTGCCATCTTAGTTAATTATGTTTTACTTAATTAATTATCAATCACTTATGTTTAATGGCATCCACCATTATCATCCACTAACATCGATTTAAAATTGTCTTATTAACCATTTTAACCCTTTGGATAATTGCTATCTATGTCCCCAAGCCTTTTTCCTAATTAAAACTCTATAGCGATTGAATTTTTAGAATTTAGTCCCTAAATCTTAATTAACTATTTTTTCAAATAAATTAAATACTATTTATATTAACTCTCCATTTAGTCCTTGTACCTTAATTAGTCACTAAATCGACAAAATTATCTATCCTGTAACAGCCCGTTTTTCAGTGGTGTCAGAAATAGTGATTTCGGGGCCACAAATCTAACAAGTAAGTTCGTAAATATTATTATTTAATATTTTTGAGTAAAATATGGTTTTAAAAAGGTTTTTGATATGGTAATTTATGTTATATGAATTATTAATTAGGTTCAAGTGGTAAGACCCTAAAGTCAAGTGGTTTTAGAAAACAAGGTATCAGGACCTCATTTCTATAAACTGAGACGTAAATATTTTTATAAATATTAAAGAAGTGTTATTAAGGTTGAATTATAGTTTTTTTAAGAAATTTTAATGTTTGGATAGTTAATTAAGGAAAAAGGACTAAATTGTAAAAGATGTAAAATTTGAATTCTATTAATTAAAGATGTCAAATAGATAAGGAAAGGTAATTAAATGGACTAAAATGGCAAATATACCATGCCATAAATTAGTGGGCGGTTGGTGACTAATTTTTGTTAATTTATATGATATATATTAAGTTAATAAAGTAAATATTAAGCAATAAACAAAGAAAAGAAAAGGTTAAAAATAAGAAAAACATATGTTTTCTTCTCCAATTGTTTGGTTCATCATCGAACCTCCATGGAAACATATTCAAGGTTCAGCCATGGTAAAATCTTTGCATGGTAAGCTATTTTTCACATGTTTCCAATAAATTTTATGTTTTTGAAATCGTTGCAATTAGGTTTAGATAGCTCGTACCTTCATTTTTGAAACTGTTAAAGATTTTGAATGTTGTCATTGATGAATATTTGTGAGTTTAGATGTTAAATGATAAATTTGAAGTATTAGTTTTTATTTATAAGTATTTTCTTAAGTGATTTTTGATGAATTTAACGATTAATGATTAAATTGTTGAAATAGTAAAAATACAAGGACTTGATGTGAAATTTTTAAAAATATTGGCTGTAATGGAAGCTATGAACATTCTTTTGGCATGGGTTTTCAATAAAAATGGTTAATTTGCATGTTGTAGGCTTAGGGACTAAATTGAATAAAAGTAAAATGTTAGGGGCAATTTTGTAAAAATGTCGAAAAAACTAACTTGCATAAAATGAATTGGTTTGCATTCTGAATTATTGAATTTAATGAAATTATTAGTTTAGATCAATAACGACTGGAAAATCAAGGAGAAGAGAAATTACCAAATAGCCCCTATACTTTGACATTTCTGCATTTAGCCAAGTAAGTTTGTATGAACTAAAATCCCTTAAATGTTGATTAAATTAAATTTTTTTAATTCTAATGTCAATGAATCAATATTTATATGATTATATATCGTTTTAATGTTATATATTGATGTATATGTTGATATGTTACTTGCTATGTAACCGAATGATGTAAATCCAGCAATGTCTCGATGATTATCGATCCCCATTTGAACCTTAAGAATTTGTAGGATACAAAGGACATGTCATTAAGATTTCTATGTTTCAGGTGTTGGTCTTGAATGTCCTACCAATGGCTGAGGTTTTGCATTTGTTGCGGATATTCCACAGCTCGTGTGAGCAGTATTGTGTAGCTTACATTCCGACCCACCGCTCGTGTGAGCAATGATGTAAAAGAAAGGAAAGGTTACGGTTATATGTTTAGCACATTTCATGTGAGCTATCCCGTGTATCCGATGGTATCCTAAGCGATTCAACTAGCATGAAAAAGGAAAAAAAAATATGTCGTGTATTCATGGAAAGGGTTGAAATGGTAAGTTTCACTGAAAGTGTGATATGTTAGGGAAAATGATGTGTTCAAATGAATTATATTCATGTGTAACGACTTACCTATGTTAAATTCATGTGGATTATGTTTGAATATGCTAACATGTGTTGTTGATGATGCTTAGGCTTGTGCCAAGCTTATGGTTGGATTATATAATGCTTAATTGTAATGTTATACATTGGAATGGTAAGTGTCCAAATAGAAATATGCTTATGTTGATGAAAAGGTGGTATGAATCAAAATATGTATTTTCTAATGAAATGATTTATCATGTGGTTGATCCCAAAAGAGTTATGTATAAATGCACTAACTTGTGTATTGATGATGATATTTATGCTTATGTCTTGTATTATACAAATGAAACGGGTAAGAAAAGATAATGCAATGGTAAGTTTATAATTGAGATGTAATATGATGATATAAAAGGATTGATGAGTTAAAGGACTTACTTATACGTGAGAAATTTACTTATGTTATGAATGAATTTACCTATGTCGTGAATAAACACACTAATTCGTGAATTGATAATGTTATTTAAGCTTATGCTAAGTAAATAGAATGGAAAGTAAGTAAATGAAATGTAAGGTAAGTAAATAGAATGGTAAGAAAATAAATGGAGTGGTTCATAGTCTTATCGAAAGGTTAATGATTGTGTAGTATATCTCATAAAATCCTATTATGTTAGGAGTACACAATATATGTGATGTTGATGGGCTTACTCATTTGTGAGTTGATGTTATGTAGTTTGATCAATTATATGACATTAGTATAGGATTATATTTACCCTATAAAGTTCATTATTGAAATGGAAAGTTATGTTAAAAGTTTATACAAGCTTACTAAGCATTCATTGCTTACGTAGTTATTTTCCATTACTTTTTAGATTATTAGAGGCTCGATCAGTTTGGAAGCTCGTTGGAGATCTATCACACTATCCAACAATTATATCGGTAGATGTTGATGTTTTGGTCAAGGTTTTAATGGCATGTATAGGTGGACTTATGTTTAATGAACTAGCTATTATGTTTGGCATGCATATGTTATTATGGTTGATGTACTTATATTACTTTGATGCCTTGATGGTTGGTGTTATTATGGCTAAGTTGATGCATGATTTGAATGACCAATTTGGTATGTGATGGTGTAGTTTCAATGTGTTCAATTAAGGTATAATTTGGTATGGAATTGATATATATGGATGAGTTATGGCCACTTATGTTTAAGTTTATGTATATTTGCTTGATTGTGATTGAGTTGCCTATATGGCATACTGGTTGGATGGAATAATGGCTTAATGAATTGGTCTTATTATGCATGTTTTGGTATGTTTTGATGCATTGGTTAAATATGCAAATGGCTTGTAGGTGCATGTTTTGAATGGGTGAAAGAAATTGCTTGATATTGGTCAATTTCTTGTCCACACGGCTTCAGACACGGGTGTGTGTCTCAGCCGTGTGTGACACACGGTCATGTGACACAGCCGTGTATCCACTGTAGGTTTTAAAGGTTACAAGTCAGACAGTTACACGGCCTGGCACACGGGCGTGTGGCTTGGCTGTGTGACCCAACTTAGAGAGTTACACGGGCACGGACATGGGCTGGGACAGAACCATGTGTCCCTATTTCGATTGTTAGACAGCCTGAGACATAGGCTTGTGTCTCAGTCTTGTGAGCCACACAACCGTGTAACCCCCTTCAATTTTAATTTTTCCTCAATGTTTCAAATGTTATCGATTGAGTCCCAAATTGTTTTTATTGTATTTCTAGGGCCTCGAGGCTCGATTAAGGGATGATATGCATGTAATGAATGATTTATGTTATGATTATATTGATGTATGAGATGTATGTTTTAATGTTACATTTTTACGGTAATGCTCTGTAACCCTAACTTGGCGACGGATACGGGTTAGGGGTGTTACATATCCAAAATGCAATTCACTTATATAATCACTCAGTAAATATTTAATAAAAATATTTATAGCCTCAATTTATAGAAATGAATCCAGATACCTCAATTTCCAAAACCACTGACACTAAGCTCAATACACTTGTACCTTAAATAACTGTCCACTTAACAAATTCAGCAAATCGAAATCTAATATAAAAACTTAATCAACTCATAAATATTAATAAATAATATATACTGACTCAATCATCAGAATACGACGTTCTAAAACCATCACTAGAAACGAGTTTTTACAACTCTCCACCCCTTAGGAAAATTCGTCCTCAAAATTTTTACCTAAGAACTAATTTGGATACCAAGGTTTTGTCAATTCTTCCAGTTCTCACATAGCTTTCTCAATACCGTGACAATGCCACAAAACTTTCACTAATGGTACTCATTTATTCCATAGTTCTTTCACTTCCTAAGTTAAACATTTACTGGTTGTTTCGAATATGATATGTCAGGTTGTAACTCTATCTCATCGGGAGTAATCGCATGAGAAGGGTCCGACCTAAATAGTCATATCATCGAAACGTGAAAAACAATATTAATGTATTAAAGTTCTGGAGGTGATGCTAATATGCAAGCCACTAGACCAATTTTCTCAATAATTTCATACAGTCTTATGAACCTCGACCTAAGCTTTCCTTTCTTACCGAACTGTAGAATCTTTTTTCCCAAGGAAATACTTTCAGGAACACACTACCACAAATCTGCGACTCGATATCCATTCCTTTTAGATTGGTATACATATTTTGACGGTTTGAGGCGGCTTTTGGATAATGTGGACTTTATCTTCTGTTTTTTATATCAAAACAGTCCCGGCTAGTTTTCTTTCACTCAGTTCTGACCAGTATAATGGAGTTCTGCCATTACAACTATATGAAGCTTATATGACACCATTTAATACTCTATTGACAATTGTTACGATAAAAAAATCAGTCAACTTCTTGACTGAGTAATCTGTTCTAACCGAAATGAAATGTACGAACTTCATAAGTTTGTCAACAATAATCTAGATTGCATCTTTATTTTTCAATGATAACGATAAACCTAATACAAAGTCCATAATGACTTGATCCCATCTCCATACCAGAATCACCACAGGTTGTAACAGACCTAACGGAACTCGATGCTTGGCTTTAGTTAGTTGACGTATCAGACATTTTGTCACATGTTTTAAATTCTCTCTTTTCATAATTTACCACCAGAACAATTATTTCATAAAAATATACACTCTAATATTATTCTACTCAAATAAATAGAAACTAATATTAGTTCCACGCAAATTATATTGTTTCAGGTTCAAATCTTTCAGCACACAAATAAACAAATTTGAAAACATAAATTTTTGTTATCAATAACACTATACTTTGAAGTCTGATCATTTTAATGAGTTATCATTTAACTAATAAATCTAGATCAACTTCCTGAAATTCTTGAATTCTCTGTAGAAGCACCAGTTTAGTTTTCAAGTTCTCAGAAATAGAATTGTTACATTCCATAGACAATGGAAATTCATAACAGTTGATACTTCCAGATTATGTATAAATCAATTTTGTTTGTATGGTTTAAATGGTCGAGAAGCCTTAAACAAACAGTATGCAATTCCCATCTAGTCTTAGAAAATTGTGCACTTCTGTGTATTCTTCAAAGATTTCACATCAAATCTGATGATCTTTTATTCGGATCAATACAAAAACCTTTAGCCGATATTACATGTTTTAGAAATCTTACTTCTAGGAGTTATAATACACATTAGATAAATTTTGCATACAACTATTTTTCTCGTAAAGTCTGTAGTATAGATCTCAGATGTTGATCATGTTTGTTTCTGTTCCTCGAGTAAATCAAGATGCCATTGGTACGGAACAATAGATATTGAAGCAGTTCCAGTGCTAATTCAATAACAAATTTAACTTTTCTTTTTTGGGCGAGAGCTCTGGAAAATCTTTTAAGAACACATTAAAGAATACATTAACCGTTGGACTTGTTTTATCTTCAATATCTGTATTTTGTATCTAAAATGCAAGACCTTCTCTAATTAGTATTTGAGCAGATAACACTATCATATTATTCGTGGAACATTAAGATCTGTCAATCACTAAAATTAATCAATACATTCTTCTAACATCAGTACAATTCACTTCTGTTTATAGCTTCTACCATATTGTACAAAGTCAATCAATCTGTATCAAGAATAATATCAAAATTATCAATGGCAATAACATTAGATCAACAGAAAATTCATGGTTCTGAATTTTCAATGTACATTTTCTACCTATCTCAATAATGATAACATACTAACTTAATAGGTTCCTTACTCTAACATCATATTCAATCAACACTATTAGCAATTTATTTCGGTTATGAATGGAGTGTAACTGTAAGAATGCAATGATTCAAATTTAATAAATGAGTATATAGAAATATCGAATTAAAGAAAATATATCAGTATTAATATCAGAAGTTGTGTCTCCTTATAAGTTTGAATAGTTGACAGGTTCCCGAGCATCAGATCCACCAACCATATCTTTAGTCTCAACTCGGTTGTTTCCCGCGTTACCATTATTTCCCGATCGTCTACTTTCTGAGTAATGACTATAGATTTCACACTCTACACTTTGTTTCAATCCACCTAGCTTGTTCAATCTCGTTTCCCATGTTCCTTGAAACCACACAAAATACAAGCTCTACATTTTAGTCGGTACTCACCTCGATGAGTTTTTTCCACAATGAATACAAACTGATCTATCCATTATACGAACACTACCAACGTTGGCTACTGATGTGGTCGGGGATCTCCAGTTACTCAATTTCGACTTATATTTTCTCAAAAATCCCGACAGAGAAGTGAAACGACTATGAACATCTTTAGACTTTTCTATTGAAGGAGTCATTAATGATCTAGTCATACTATATATACCGAAGTCTTTGAGTTTCAACTTTAGAATTTCTCTTTTTCTCTTTTCTAAGTACATTCTACTGATGTATCTCTTTTTTTTAGCTCTAATTGAAAGAAATTCCAATTTACTTAATTTTCAGAATCAATAGCTGTCAAAGTTGTCCAGCACTGATAAACTTCTTCCTTCAAAAGTGTCATGGCGCATCTTAAACTGTATTCAAATGAACATACCATTTGATGAAAACTCACTTAGTATTTTCCAATCAATGTTCAATTCGATCGAATTATCATCAATTTTACCCCTGAATTATTTAGCTCCACTTTTTTAATCTTATTAATTGGAAGTCTGTGAACATTTACTGGGTTTTGAGGACAATGGGTGCCATGAGAGGCACAGTCAGAGGTGGAGGTTACGGAGCCACAAGATTATCTTGCATAAAATCTAAGAACCATTAGTTCATCTTTTAAACGAAAACATCTCATATTTCACTATCTGGCCTTTACAGTATGGACACAATATGATCAGCTCCCTGATCAAGAGCGAAAACATTACCATTTACCTCATCTAATACCGCAAGATTAAACTCAGTAGACATAATATATCAAAAAGAAAATAGAGTCAGATCGGATCATATTACATCACACTATCTCAGGTTCATGTGGTATGTATTTCTAGACTCAACACACGTTACATTTAGTCCTAGAATAGACTAAAACGTAGCTCTAATACCACTAAATATAACACCCTTCACCCGGTCTGGTCGTTAGACCCGAGCTATAGGATGTTAAGGTAATAAACAAAACAGTTACATGAAAAACCAAATTCACGAATATCAAATAACATGCAATTATTATGTAACATCGCGAAGTCTGGGTATTGGATGTCACAACGGTCTAATTAACTTAACACATTTTCATTCTAATTTGAATACATACTCATACAACTTAATCCTTCAATTTCCTCACTACTATTATTATTTATGTCACTAGTTTTTAATTGTATACAACCATACACTTTTACTAATCCAATAGTTATTTACAATTTACAACTCAACTCTATATAGACTCAATCAACTTCAAACCTTAAGCATGGCCTCTTTAGGTGCCCCTCTATATACATGAACAACTACCACACACCACTTAACTTCGGCGGAGATTGGCATGGTCCCGCATTAATTTCGTGTCCGTATCTATCTTACATTCAAGCAGATAATTTTATAAGATTTGAAGAACTTAGTGAGGTCTGCTCATACACAATTATTAAGGGCTATTTAGAATCTAAGAAAAAGAGATGTTGTGCACATAGTTAAGCTTCCTAGATTTTGGGGAAAAATCTACGAGCTTTATTTGCGTAGCTTATGTTTCCATTCCTTTTAGCCAAAAGATGGCGGTATAACCCTAGTCTGGTCATAACCATGTTCTTATCTAGATATTTTATCACAAGAGTCATACGAGTTTCGGGGTGGCGATGTTTTAAATGGTTACGGGTCAAAGTCTACATAGAGGTCTCGATCAATGGTTGTTATGTGGTCATGGATTGGAGTATAATTGGAGAGCCAGTTAACGGTCGTTATGCACTCACAAGGTCAAACTTTTTGAATATCTGGAGATGCTGCCTTATAAATACCGTACATAAGTTTGAAGGCATAAGCATAGGGAAAAACTAAGGGGCATCTCGCTATTATCCGTGAATTTTTTTCTCTATTTCCACGCAACTGATATATTTAACATTCCTTCTTATTTGTAGGCTGAAAACGTCGTGTATGCAAGAGGACTCTCGGGAAGGCAGCGACTATCATGATAAAGTAAAGGTGATGCTCTTTTAGGGATGACAACGATTGTCGTTATTAAACAACTCATTAATAACTAAATCGTTGTCGTGTCGACCCAAGTTTGACCTCTATTACGTTGAAACATCCGCTCTCCTCTTGAGAGTCCTCTTGCATCCATATTAAAGTCAGCCATCAGATAAGAATGAAAGGTTAAAGATACAATTACCTAGAAGTGGAGAAAAAATTAAGTTGATTACACCAAAAAACCCCTTCGTTTTTCCCTATGATTATGGCATCAATCTTATGTATGTTATATATAAGGCATCATCCCCAGGTATCCAAAAGGCTTGAACTCGTGACCGTATAACAACCGTCAATGGACCCTAATATAAAGCACTGTCACCCAAGAACTCGACTTGCACAAGATGGGTTTATGTTGTAATGGTCTCATCCCAGCATGACATATGAAATATATGTGTTTTGAGACGCGCTATCGCATCCCTGGCCCTTTAAATCTACCTATAAACTTTCACGGTGTCACCCTCAATACCTTAAATAATAAAAAACCTTAAAGCCTAAACCTAAAAACC